>JARFOC010083677.1:0-14386 GCA_031763485.1 Osmoderma eremita
TGCTGAGGATGGCAACTTAGTTGGCGAAATACGTATCCAGGAGTTCTTCACTCATCGAGGTGGTAAGGGTATTTTTTATTTTTTATTAAAACATTTAGCCATGTCTAAAAAATGGTTGACACAAGCCGAATTAGAAGCTGAGGCGAGAAAAATTATTAAAGGAGAAGATACTGATGAACAAACGCAATCATCAGGTAGTGAAGATGAAGGAGATATTGTTAAAATGGAAGAGGTAGATTCAGACAACAATGAAAATTCAGAAAACGAACATGCTCTATCTTCACAAAGTATTCTGGATCAAGCAACAACAAATCATTCAAACCAAGGTGGAAGTGGCACTATGCCTGTTGTCGATAGCGATGATGAATCAGATGATGATGTGCCATTGTCTTCAATTGCTGGTAACTTGAAGCATATTATTGTTCCCAAAAAGCTCGCAATGAAGGGCAAAAATGGTTACAGACGGTCCACGAAACAACCACAACGAGAAAAAAGAGTTTCCGCACGGAATATAATTCATTTTGTATCTGGGATCAAAGGACCTTCTTCACATTTGCTGACACCAGATAGATTCATTTGATAGATTGGATTCATTTGATCAAACGTGTTCCAATATGAATTGTGGTCGTAAAGCAGAAGGTGGCATATGAGCTTATTCTATAATATGATAAACATTGCTGCTATTAATTCTTTTGTTATATACAACGCCAATGTAATGGTGGAAAATCTGTGTCTAGAATGACATTTATGCTTGATTTGAAGGACAAATTAATAAAAAACAATGGTTGGAAATACGAATTAACACTACCAGTTTGCAGCGTCCAATGCGTCAAGAAATATGTACAATTCTAAATATTGATATGTTTCCTGAAAGGCCTACGCAAGTGGAGAAGAAACGTACAATTTGCTCTTTTTGCCCCTGATGTCTTCGCAGGATGACCACAAATTATTGCAGCCGCTGTAACAGATCTATCTGCGGAGAACATCGAACTTCTTGTTGTCTCAATTGTGCAGTTTAATGTCTATTTTTTATGTTATATTAATTTTTCGTTTTCTAAAGAGTTATTTTTCTTGTTAGTTCGTTTGCTGTTCGAAAAAAGATTAATTAAGAGATTCGTCAAACTTGTTTAGTATTTGTGCAACTTGTACAAGGGTTTAGTAGTCTAGGGTTAATGTACATAATTTGTTTTGCCGAAAATTGATATCGAAATGGCAAACAAGAAACTTTTAGGAGTTGAGTTAGAGCCACATACTGAACTGAAAAAGTCAAACGCATTGATATTATTCTTAGAATCATTAAAAAACAGAGTGGTTCAGTGTCATTCTACCTGGGATTCTAAATTGCGGAGGAAGAAATGAAAGAGGGACAAAATGAAACTGAAAAGACCGCGCAAGGATCGATACTGAAATGCAAAACGCATATGTACATGTATAAAGTGTAATTATACGCGTCGCCTTTAATTAAGCACTTTTTAATTTACTGTCCCATTCAAATACGTTGAATTTACTCCGGCCATCTTGTATACTATTAGAAAAGTAATTAAAAACGAGGTACCTCGTAAACAACAGGTTGTGTGTAGTGCATACATTTATACATCTGCGCATCTGCTGGTATATTAATGTGTTACAACCCCTTTTTGACTATTTAATTCTCGTTAATACAAAACAAATGAATCTCGTTTTGAGGCAGTCTCCTAATTACGTGTTATGGTGCTGGAAATGTACACGTATGTTGGTAGTTACCTCCAGCACAGATATGTAGACATGCACTGCATTATATAGAATTCGTCTGCATCCTTACGAAAACCTGAGCTGTAATGGGGTTTTTATTGACATTTACATGTTTAACAGAAAGTTTGTACATAAAATAAGGTTATTTTCCTAGGAATGAAATGCAGAAATGAAATTTATAGCACATGCATACATTCACAACAAATATGCACATTACAAAATTTAAAAGAGCATTTCTTTATTTAAAACAAACAAACAAAGTAAATTTACAACCAGAAATACCTACATACATATGTATTTATCTCCAAAACAAAGCAATATATATTTTTCAGAGAAATTTTGCGACAATTTAAAACAATTAAAATAATAATAAAATTTCTATTTCGGTTTATGCGTATTATAGAACAAAACAGATGCAAGCATGCAAAGTTATGTACGTTTTGTGTTACCTACATAAATATTCCCACGCTATTGTTTGTAAAATTTAAACTCGCGAAAAATGGAGAAAATCAATGCTCGCTAAAAGCCGCCCCTCGTGTTCAAACTGTAAGGCAAAATTTCAGGTATTTGCATTACTTTTGTGCGCAAAAAAAATTCGCGGCCTGTAGTATACCAAGGCGCACACCGATAATTCGAAATATGTACAGCTGTCACAAAGTATTTACATACCACCTGGAAGGTGCCGAGTTGGGTATAGGAATTCGTGCATAAAATGGGATAGCCTTATAAGAGCTCCGTTAGATGAAAAGAATCCGCGCAAAAGTCAGAATTATGCGAGCTGCTGTACTACGTACACGCATGCGCGCTGGAGAGGGAAGGGAAACACGCGCCAACACATAAGGCAGCAAGGATCGTGTATTTTTAATATTCTCACTCTCTTTTATCGTATGGCCTACACTTTCAGGGGACATTGACGGAGGCGAATAGAGTATTTATGCTACAAAAACGAGCGACTAGATCCTGCGCGATCTTGATTATAATCAGAATACGTTCCACTGAACTCCTACTGACACCGATTTCGTCTGCAATTTGCCGGCTAGAGCAAGGTTCGCCCATTTCAACCAACGAACAAACCCTCACCTCTCTCTCCTCCCGTTCCGTAGGTATTAGAGGGATTTAAGTCTGTTCGTCTATTTGTTGGCATTTACGGCAATTCCCGGCCACACAGCCAAATTTCCTAAACGCATTGACGATCCTTTCAATCGTCGAATGCGAAGGAATAGGACGATCCACGTACTCTACGACAAAATACAATGTTATGATTTGTATCTTCTCTGCGGTAATATAGTGTATTCGAAATCGACAATCACCTCTCAGAATTTTGCGTGCACATAGACAGATACAAAATCATTCAGATAGGGGTGCTGCGTGCTACGGCGTTGCGCGCGACGAGATAAATGCAAGTATGCCAGATCGCGCTACGTACAATATATCTCGCACCCCGATTAGAGCGGAGCATACGTGCATGTATTTCACAATTGACATTTCATTCTATGTAAACTGTTATTTGTTTTGCCAGAAAAATTTGACTTGTACACCAGAAATAAACGTAGAAATCTTTATTCACAACCGTACTTGAATGTAAATTACTTATTGAGCTAAGGTAAGGAGCCTTTAGCAATATATAACAACGTTCATACATCATAGGACATAGCATGTATAATTTTAAGGTACACGCCATGGTTTCAACCCTTCCACTTAATTGACATGGGTTAGAAGGATCGCTCCTAGTTTTCACGGACTCCGGAATTACACTGGTAAAACATTACCGAACCGCATTTTAACACCAACAAGTAACTAAACTGATTACAACTAGATTTGGCGTTTGACAAAGAAAATTACACATTTTTCGAATAGCGTTGCCCGAGAAATAATTCCGGTGGTTTTATTACTTCGAGGAAAGGTTGAATATTTATTATAATTACTATAGTTCACGCTAAGTACGGCTAAATACTTTTATATATACATAATATATATAGGTGAAAACAGCACGCAGATATTACCATATTTAAATGTCAGGCAAGGATGAAAGAACGGGCTAATAAAGTCATTTTTTTAAATAATATTATGTGTTCTTCATTATGTACTTAACATAAATGTGTCAGAAATTTGTTTGGACACGTTCTGACATAAATAAAACGATTTTGGTGTCGTTTTAAAACGTTTATGCGAAAAAATTGTTTATAGTTATATTTACTAATCCATTCTTGACAGATTATAAAACGACAAACATTTTATGATTAAATGCTTCATTTTGAAATGAAGTTGCATTCGTTTGTGCATTCCTGTTTTACCAATAAAGTAAGTAATAATTTGAGTATTTGCGATCTTGTGATTTTATTTTCGAGAGGTGTTTAAACATCTGAAAATAAGGTCATTGACATAAAAATTTCTTAACAAAGTTGCATAATAAGAAATATATCAATGTTAAAAAAAAATTGTAGTTTTTATTTTCTTTTTTTATTTTTGAGTCTTTGTGTTAACTTTCTTTAATACAAAGTTGCAATTAAATAAGTAAATGCATTTTCTAAGCCTGCACAAATTCTTTAAGTCACGTCTCTGAGAATTGGCCTATTCAAAAAATAATACGTTAAGTGACATTATTTGCTTGTGATTATTTCTTTGAAATAACCAAATAGAAACAAGCAATGTACAGGATCATTATTGATATTATCAATGCATGATCATCCCTGTTGGATATTCCGTTTGCGGTCACCCCCATATAAGTATTGAAATAAATAATATACTTAAATTTTCTAAATATGTACAGTTTGAGCTTAATGATACTTTTTGTGTCGTTTTCAATAATCAATTTTGTGTATCGACCTCCATAAAATCCAATTTGACTTTTTACGTGTAGCATTTGAGGTACCAAACAAGATAGAAAATAATATCATCCAAATAGGAATGGTTTTTTTCTAGGTTATTTTCCTCTTTCACATATATAACAATTTTATGGAACCAGATAGGAGGTAACAGAAAAAGATAATTGATTTTTTTTTACAAGATACCGAATGTGTATTAGAAAAACAATAAATATTGGGAGCAAGTCCCGATATCAATGGAAATATGTGGTGTATTAATAAAAAAACTCAACCATACGTTCTGCAAAATGCACAGTCTGGCTAACTTGATATATTCAACAGCTTTTCTACTATCCACATTATCATTATCGCTAGTTGTTTTGAATTTTTTAAAATGATTAAATTTTCTTTAAACTGGACCTTGCAAGCCTCTCTTAGGAAGCATTTTTGAGGATGATCCATGATATTTCGGCTTTTGAAACGTCATTATTTTTCTAATACGGCCAAACGCATTAAAAAAATATAGTTGACAAATGTCTTTCGAAGCTGGAATATCGTAGTGCGAATACTATAGCGTTAGCTGGAGTAATTTTTCTTTAAATTCAACTACGCTACCAGGAGCACGATGTACACATAATACAACTGTCAGACGAAACTAATCGGGAAACCAATTTCGTAGAAGGTGTTGCATTGCGTGGAAAATCGCATCAAGTCGGGAGGACTTCTGCTTGAAAAATTCCAAGAAAGTTTTTGAGGAGTAAACCTCCACTATGGGATTACATTATTTCCCGTTTAATTCTATCTTGGCACGTCGTAAAGACCGAGGTTGTTATGGACTAACTCAAAACTCAGTTCTGTAGTTTCCTCCAAAACTTTCTAATACTTATTATTCTGAGGAAGAAGCCATCGTGTTGTTAAATTCGATAAACATCGACATGACTTTGCTCAATTCACGACACATTTATCTGCTATTATACTATCTATCCTAACCGTATTAGTTTTAAATTAGCCGATAAGATTAAAGCGCCGAAACGGGCCATAGTTAATTTAGACAAATTTGTAAGGATAAGCCTTAATCTTATTAACTAATCCTTGTCTAGTTAGATTTATCAAAGTGTTCAACGATAAAGACGCCCTTTAAAAATTATTTTGCAATAAGATTTATTACCCGAAGCACGAAGGAACACCGGCCAACGAGTTTGTTTGGAGCGAAATTTTGACATAACTTAATTAATCAAAGTCGAATCGAATTAATTAGCTAAAAGGGGTGAGAGAAGTTAATTTACTCTATGTACAAATAGAATTATATGAGCGCCAGTTGATCAGCTAAGATAGTTTAAACATAATTTGGAGGCTCTCTTTTCCACTTTTCTATTTTCCGAAGAATTACCTGAAAGGTAAAGGTATATGCACCATCACTAGAAGGTCGAAAATTGTGGTTATATGCTTTGGCAAATAAAATCCCCAACACCACCTATTTTATAATAATCTGTTAATTTGCGTTTGTTTCTTATGTTTGTATGTATTTATGTAAATGGATATTCAAAATCTGTATTGCACTAATTCAAGGGTGACTGAGATTCAGACATTTTATGAAAATTTTCTCTAACACGGCTTTTAGTTTAGTTACTTCTGCTCTGCCGACTTCAAGCTTCCAGCTTCCGGGAAATCGTTTGCAGGCGCGACTTTCGACTTTCTGAGATGTTATTTGCTCGTGCCTTGTTAGGAAATTGTTAAGGAAAAATTGTTGGTGTTATTAAATGTGGTCAGTCACCGGAATAAATAGGATGCGATTTGATTGCAGTGAGAAAACAACTTTACCAGCAGCTTTTAAGTAGCTAGAATTCCCGGAATTTATTCGGATTATTGACAGAGAGAAGTGTAAAACATAAATAACTTTCATTCGGCACCTCGTAACTAAAAGTAATCCGCATTCAAATCAGAAATTAACGCATCCTTATTTAAAGGGAGCAGATAAAACTTTTTTTATCTCGAAATTTTCACGCAAGAGACAAAAGCACTGGAACGATTAAAAAGAAATTTACTGGTTTCGTTAGCGGCGAAAACCCACTCTCGTTTTGGTGGAATTGGGGAGATAGGGGGTGTATCCTAAACGTTTCACGCAGCGATATAGTTTTCACGATGTTAAAATTGCATTTTTAAAACTAAAACCAAAACTGAAAGGGTCATAAATTACTTCACGGAAGCCAGGACGAGATTAAACTTGCGGCACAATAAAACTGGACAATGTTTCATTCACGCGGACCCAGCTATATATATATATATATACTATTGGAGCCGTTGGAGTATTCAAAAGTTTAGAGGCGCTACATTCTCTCCCAACGGTAGCTAGACACGTTTATAAATTTTACTTCAGATACTGTAACTGGATATGTACTAAACTAGCGCATTAACTAAACGATCGTTGAACAGAATTTCCACAATTAGTCTCCATTTCCAATTTAATACTCTTAGAGAGGTAATAGTGGTATGGAGAAATTGAATGTGCATACAGGGACCCCCAAATTTAATTTCTGCGTACCATTTATGACGTTAGCTTTTACCCATTGTCAAACATTCGGGACTACACGTTTTCGGGAATACGTGGATTCCTATTGTCAAGTCGTATAAGCGAATGAGCGCAAAAATAACCATAACTAAAAACAGTGCAGTGGTCATTTTTGCGCTCATTTGCCATTTTTTTCCCTGTTCCCTTCACCTGTCCCTAACATATTTACAACCTTTCATACACCCGAATGCAAAAATTCTTAGAAGGACCACACGAGCGTTCTTAAGTATGTGCATAGCACGGAGAATGACAAGGGCTTCCCAATTGAGGAGGCTTTTAATCTTTTTAATATAAATGGATTCATAAGCATCTAGCTCGTGCGCCGAAGTTACCGGTTTCATTAGTTTTAAATTCTCTATATTTATATTATGTCCGGTTTTTTCCATATGTTCAGCAACACCAGACATATCTGCTCTCCCATGTCAATGGTGCGAGATATGCTCCTTATACATAGTTTCAATAGACCTCTTTGTCTGCCCAATGTAGAGTTTCTCACAATCTCCACATATAATTCTCCAAGAATTTGCCGTCATCACAATACTTCTGTTCAAAAACAATTGTTACAGGTTTTGGATTCCGATCGAGAACCCATGATTATACGCTCCGTGTTTGAACTGCATACAATTTGCGATTTTCATACATATGCTACTTACCACTTTTATTTGAAAGCTGAATAAATTGATCTAACAAGAACTTTGACAAACATTTATTGCTCCATCGCAACAATGATGGGCGTTGTCCATTTAGTATTAATTTTACGTCGACAGAACTTGTCGCGATCGGTTAAAACTGCATTAGCGTTGCGCCATAGTTGTACATGTGCCGTTGTGCTCGTCCGTGAAAGCGGAAAAAAACGGAAAGCAAAAAAAAAAAAGAAATTTTCGTCGGGATATGGACGGCATAAATTTTCCGGCTAACTCTCCATAACGAGATATTAATCAATATATGTATTTGTGAATGACAGAACTTTTTCCTCACATATCTGCTGGCGATATATCACTCAGGGCCAGATTCAAACTATATTTTGATCATTAAGAATAAATGACTTTTTTATTCATATTAATACGTCTAGAATTTATCGGAGTTTCGCTCCTTTTTTTCTAATGGTTTGGGGATTTTGATAATTTATTTCATCTGTACAGGAAAATATTGGATTCTGGCTTGTTCTTTTTCGAAACTGGCTAATTTTTTTCGTTCATTGGCGTAAACAGTTAAAATCAACTTGCGTTTCGCTATAATTGAAAGGTTTTAAAGAAGGTATGCAAATGTAAATGAAAACTTTATTAATTCTATAATGTTGCAAAAAGAGATGGTTGGTACATAAAGTACATCTATATATAAGTACATCTATATATGGTTGTATTACAAGTGGGTATTTATACTTCAATGTTAGAATTTAGGATGTAGTTGTTCTATTACGAGCAATGAGACACAAACAAACTGAAACCCAGAAATGAAGTGTCTGCGCTACTGGGCATCGCGATCGGTGATGCTGCCCCAACTACCTCTCCTATTGCCAAACGCCAATCACACAAGCGGTGTATTTTGTTACCACGGATAGTTTCCCTATATATCTTCCTCCCGAACGGTAAGCATTTGTCCATGCAAGCCCATGTCCGCAAATTTTCATTATACCAATCGCTAAATTTTACCAAGGTGATTTCTTTAATGCATTGCCTTTGTTATTTCTTGGTCGATCATATTACTGTTGATACATCATCAGTGAATATGGCCGTAGAAACCCCCGTTGCAGATGGTAGTTCATTGACGAATAACAAAAATAATAAAGGACCAAGTATGGATCCGTGTGGAACTCCAAATTTTACTTGCTCTACGCCTGACCTTATTTTATTTCAAAAATTTAATATAAAAAGAACCTGCTTTGGAAACCAATATTTCACTCAACTTCCTGGTACTTTTCACCATGATATCGTAGAATACCTTCAATTTATTAAATGTTTTTTTTTTAATAAAAGCTCAAAGTAATAGAAACATACAAAACGTTCGTATGTACGTACTTATTTCTATTAAATCTTGCAAAAACTCCTCCAGCACTTGCAACGTCTACAACTTTTAATATATCATGTCATAAATTTGCTGAAGCATGTCTAAAATAATAAATTAAAAATTTCAAAAGTTCCTACCTTCGTATAGAGAACTATTATTAGTCTTTCCTCGAGTAGCGTGTTCACCGCAAACGGACTAGCCACAGATTTATTGACCAGTAAAATAATATCCGGTGCTGCAATAATATTTCCGATAGTTTTATTCGCACATTACAGGAGATTTTCTTTTCAGATTATCTCCTTCTGTTTGTCCCTTTGGTTATTGTGAACGGTATGATTTCTATATATTATTATTTCTACTCAAGTAGAGATGGATGTAGGCAAACCTCAACGTTTCAACTTGTAAAAATAATGATAAAATAAAGGAAAAAGTTCTACTTGCCATGTATTTTTAGGTTCAAACGTACAACCTTTACAGGTAACACATTTGCGCGGAATAATATCTCGGAAACCAACCTCGGGCAGATGTCCACAAAGGAAATGAAATGTTATTGCATTATTAATACAGCTTTGTAGAATAAATTTATTATTACGTATTCAGAATAAACGCAATTATAAAACGAATATCTTGTTTTTAACATTTGAATATTTCAATTCCATGTTGTTTGAAACACCCAAGAGGAAATTCAAGATTCATTAACGTAGCGAATACCGTAGATTACACTGGTTAACAAGTTTTTGTCCCAGGCACAAAAATGCCTGATTCCCATATACTTTTGCATGCTGAAATCAATTATGTGTCCAGAATTTCCCCACCACCCTTAATTTTTATGTACCAGGATATTTGCTTATCCACCTAAAATATGCATGCACAGATATGTAGTATAAGAGAACATGTCTTGACGTTATTTCAGTTGTCGGCTAGAGCTCGCAACTGATCAAGCAGCATGCAATGGTTAATGTGTGAACATGTCTTGACGTGTTAAGACCTGCATTTCCCATTCCTAGATAGCATCTCTTGTTATTTCAGTTTGCGGCTAGAGCTCGGTTAATGAACATATACGCTGACGTTGTTAACGTTTTAAAGAGTGTCGCGTTGTGGTGCGTTCAAGCTATTGTAGCGACATTTGATCACCTGTAAAAATGCCAAGGAAATGTGTAAACCACCCGAACTCTTTTTGCTACATTTGCGGCGAATTGACATTTAAATATCAAAAACGGTCATTCACACCTCCCCTTAAAAATTGCTATGAGCAGTATTTCAAGTGTAAACTAGGTGAGAAGACAAACGCTGGGCTCCCCATATTTGCTGCGTTACGTGTGTCAGACTTCTTACAACTTGGGCAAAAGGTAAACGACATATGCCTTTTGCTATTAATTTGATTTGGAGGGAACCATGAGCTGTGTGCCGCATCTTCTAAGTCAAGAAGACCTCAACGACCTCGTTCGCGATATAAAGTTGTCTAAGAAGCAAGCCGAACTTCTAGGTTCCAGATTAAAAGACTGGAATCTTCTTCAGAGTGAAACAAAAATTGCTCTTTCTCGTAATCGCCATGCAGAATTTGAGAATTTCTTCTCTATGGAAGAAGGACTTTGAATTTTGTAATAACGTCCGTTCTGTTATGAAGGTGCTTGGTCATGAATATAATACAGATGAGTGGCGTTTGTTCATTGACTCTGCAAATTAAGCTTGAAAGCGGTACTACTCAACAATAGAAATAAGTTCCCCTCTGTTCCTTTGGCTCATGCAAGTGATTTGACACAATCTTATGGCAACATGAAGCTTCTTTTGGGAAAAAATAAGTATAACGACTTTAAATGGAATATTTGTGGCGATTTGAAAGTTGTTTCACTTTTGCTCGGCATTAACTCGGTTACACAAAGTATTGTTGTTCCTCTGTGAATGGGACAGTCGGGATAGGTAAAATCATTATAAAAAGAAAGAGTGGCCAAAACGAACTTCACCGACACCAGGAAATAAGAATGTCATTTGTACCCCACTTGTTGATCCCCAAGAAAATTATTTGCCCCCTTTGCACATTAAGCTTGGGTTGATGAAAAACTTTGTCAAAGGTATGGATGAAACTAACAGTGGGTTTGCATATGTGAGAAGTAAGTTCCCTAAGATCAGTGATGCTAAGGTGAAGGAAGGTACTTTTGTCGGACCCCAGATCAGACAGCTACTTCGAGATGAAAAATTTATCGAGGCGCTAAATGAAATTGAAAAAGCCGCATGGTTGTCTTTTAAGGAGATTTGCGACGGCTTCTTGGTAAATCCTAAAGCCGAAAACTACGTAGATATTGTAAACAATCTATTGGCCTCATATAAAGCCATGGGCTGCAACATGAGTCTAAAAATACACTTTCTTGACTCCCACTTGAGCTTTTCCCCAAAAAACCTTGCAGCGGTCAGTGGCAATCATGACGAAAGATTTCACCAGGACATTCTACTGATGGAGAAGAGATACCAAGGCAATTGGAGCCCTGCTATGTTGGCAGACTATTGCTGGACGCTGAAGAGAGATCTATCTGATGCAAAGTACAGCCGAAAGTCATATATCAGTACATTCTCTAAGGAAATATATCACTTTGTACGTCATTTGTTCATGATTTATATACATATTATAATATTTACTTTCACAAAATTTCATTGCTTTGTCACTCTGAAACCCTGCCTGAAATTCTAAAAACAGATATAAAATTATACCGTTATTTTATATCTGTTTTCCAAGTTCACCCACTTTACCTCGTGGGACAAAATAAATCAGAAATTTTGTTGACCAGAGTTATCTTATAAAATTGGCCATATCTCAGAAAGTAAGAAAGATAAGGTGTTCAATTTTGCATATACTAAAACCCATCTTGTTGTTTTTTCTATGTTCTAGTTTGTGAGAAATATTAAGCATGTACAGTTATACCGCCATCTATTTATATTAAAACATATTTATTTTCACGTAAATGTAAGATGTTAATCGTATTATGCCGGATTATGTTAATGCATGGGTTGTCTTAAGTTGGGACATTTTCATATTTAAATGAATTCGAAAGCGAGTTCTCGCAACTATTATATCCGGTGATCGTCCCTGACGGAACTCATGGATCGGGGAAATTTGCTTCCGTAATTATCAGAACCAATAGGAAAATCGCGCCGTGCATTCGGCGTTTGTGCGATGATGTGCAAGGGAACCCTTCGCTCGAGAGGGACGGACGAAGGCAACCGTCAACTATTATCCTTCCCCACGTCACAGACGCAGTAGGTAGTAAGGAAGGATAGCACGCTAGAATAGTTACCAACTGAAGTTGGCTGGTTCTCCCAGATTAATTTAATGCTCGCTCTGGGTTTGTTGTTGCTCCTAGTGGTGATGCTTAATTTGTGCTTGTTTATAATGATAATCGCGCTTTCTACACGTGTAATCAGCGCGATAGGACTCCCGGGGCTAAACCGAATGCATTTAAACAAAAACCAACTGTACATCTTGGCGTTACTATTAATAAATGTATTTTTTCTCAACAAGAATATATTAATTTTTCAGCTAAATAGAGCAATATATACATAGAAGATATAAAAAAAAACAATTAACATTAAATAAATGATGAAAATTTCAATTGAAAGTAACTACATTTATTCTTTTGCTTATCAAAAAAGTATTGTTCAACGATATTTATAGTTCAAAAAGGTTTATTTATAGCATAAATAAACAGAATTATAAAAATAAAAATAAAAATTTCCTTACCACCTTCATGAGTGATGAATTCCAGATTTCGGCAACTAAGTTGCGTAGGATTCTGGGAGTTAGGCACCACACAGACCACTCGAACAACACTCAGTGTTATTCTGAGTGTAGATTCTGCTGAGGATGGCAACTTAGTTGCCGAAATACATATCTGGAGTTCTTCACTCCTCAGGGTCGTAAGGGATTTATTATTGCTAGTTTAAACCCCCGTATCCTGTTATTTTATAAACAGAATTATAGCTAAAAGTGTTGTTTTAGCTGCATTTTATTAAATTTGAATACACCGAGTGCAGATCCTGGCAAATTGAGGTATTATGCAACACATCTTATTGACAATACCCTTAGTTATTTCATATATTAATGCAGACAGTCGAGTATATAAAAGGTCGCTGTTTATTCGAAATTCAACTACGACCGTGCCTATTTGGACCCGAATATGAGAGAAGTTGGTGTAACTACTAGCTATCGTGCAGGCACAAGTATTTACCTGAAACTGAAACAAATTAAAGCTAACTTAATTCCAGTGGGCGAAATGGACCGGCATTGTGCGTTGTTGGCACCACGTTTTTGCTACTATTTACGTTTACTGATACATATGTTCTGTTATTATTTCTTTGGAGCTGTCACGACCACTTATACACTTGAGATATTAGAAAAATAACTTCGAGGAATATGTTTGTTTGTGCTTTTGGAATTATTTTCTTGTAAGCTTGATGGTGATGATAATAATAACAATAAATATTTTTTCTACGATACTCCAGCAACTTTTACCGTTGTTATTAACTGAATTGAATCGAATAAAATCTAACTTAAACAGTTTAAACTACCGTCCGTGTAAAAAAAAAGATCATTTCTTATCGTGTTATTCTAATATTTTATATGATTTAATCATGAAATTTTGAAAATTAATTCTAAGGAAAATAGAAACGTTATTTCTATGAGGTCCACATTCTGCCATATAATCTACTGTCAACGTATGTAATAGCCGGGATATATAGTCTTATCTTCTAGATGTTTAAATTATTGTTAAATGTTAAACTATTAGATTCTAACGAATAGAATAATGATAAAAGTATAGAACATAATATGAAAAAAATAAACAGATGCCCAATAAGGAAGGCAGAAGAAGATGGTATAGTGCAGCTCAGGTTTCAGTATTGCTCTTCCATATCCACCCCATATTTTATTTTATACGTATTTGTATAAGGCTGTCCTTTTCTATAACGGGACATATTTTATTTGGTGGCTGTTGGTATTAATCAGTGTTTCTAACATTTGTCAATTTCAGTTCATCTTTCTGTTATAAAATACAAAATAGGATACGGTGGCTTAAAATAGTAAAAATAAAAAATACCCCTACCACCTCGACGAGTGAAGAACTCCTGGATACGTATTTCGGCAACTAAGTTGCCATCCTCAGCAGAATCTACTAAGGAAGATAAAGCTGACCTTAATTCAAAATTCGATACCATAAAATTTACATTAGAAAAAGAGGATAATAATGAACTTCCATTCTTAGATACTCTAGTAATTAGAAATAAA
>JARFOC010083688.1:0-14385 GCA_031763485.1 Osmoderma eremita
TGAGCACCGCCATGCGATCAGTGTCTGAACTAACGTCGAGATTCCGAGAATTTTATATGATGATAAATAGGCATGGCTGCTATACAGCTCTATATATACATCATACATCACGCCACAGGCATATCGCAGATCACCGAATAGTCACAATTTATTCCTAAGTCTGTGCTATTAACTACCGTTCTATGATTTCATTATAGAGCGCATTTCTAAACGTCAAATTGTCAAATAATTTTTATTCTGTATGATTCCCATCAATTTTCATTGGTTTACTAAACCAGGGGAACCTAGACTACTAGTACTAGACTTATTAGGTACATCCAACCACGATTTTTATTGATGTGCGATGATAGTGACAATGTTAAGATGTTTTGGAAACGTTAGGCGATTTTGTTAACAAAGACAATTTAATAAAATCGTACAATGATGCTTACCATTTAACCAGAAGTTGATAATGGATCTTCATGTGAGACAAATTCCAGTATTTGTATTTCCTACAAATTTAAAATTCTACTTAGGCTCCAGGCAAACTCATAAGCAGGTATTAACAATTTATAACCCGTATGAGTTCAAACTTAGGTACAAAGGTATAATATTCATATACTGTAGATTTATTTGTCATACAGAATATTAGTTTTATGTACTTCTCCGAATAAATATACTGTGATTGATCCTGAAGGCAGTATTGCACCACAATCATGCATAGATTTAGTAGTACGCCATACAATGCCCATCTCAGCAACATGTAACACATCAGATAAATTTCGTATAACCATATCAGACCATATTACAAAACAGGTAAGTCAATTAATTGTAATTGTAATTAATGTTTAAATATGGTAATGTAGTTTTTAGGAAAACGTGAAGTTGAAAGTCATTTATTGCCTGGAGAACCAGATGTAGCTTCTAATGATGGTGATAATTTTCAAGCTCTACCTCACTTAGAAAGAAATCTCGATGACCAAAAATGTAATCAAATTCCAATAGCACATTTTCAGTAATTATACAATAATTTATAATTACATATTTTCCACTACTGTAAATTTATTGTAGGAGACCACTAAGACATTCAGATAGAACCAATTATTTTGCAATCATACTTGCCATCTTATGTGTTGTCATTTTGATGCTGCCTACAAAGTTGGAACTGCCGGAAGAATCTTTTGTACCTATATACTTATATCCTAGTGTAACATTAAAACTTGGGGCAGCTTATGTGTTGGGAATGTTAACAACAATTATTTTTAGGCAATAACTGGAGTTTTATAATGTGTATGTGATATGACCTATTTATTTTTAAAATATACCAAGTATTTTAACAAGATTTTCTCTAGTCTATCAACTGAATACTATATAGAAACACCTAATTTTGAAGTTTTGCAACTGAGAATGCCTATGTACTGGTGCATGGCATCAAATATTGACTATAATTTTTTATGTAAGGGTATTTTTTTGAATGAAGTTTAGATTGCCTTATTTACTGGATATTTCAAAATAGTTAACTTTATAGTAGCACTTTTTGTTGTACAGGAAATAAACTCAAACAATGACAGCCTCAATGTGTCCGAGAATGTATGAAAAGATGGGACTTTTTTTTTATTGGTTAGAAGAAAATTTGAATATAAAAAGTTAGGGCTGATTTTATTTGCTGAAAGTCATAATACAGAGGAAGGTGTTCTATATCCCCTAACACTACAACATTTAGGCCTATTGTACTGTGCGTCAAATCTTTTTCTGGTATGCTCCATAGTGTGGCACCTAATAGACTGTTTCCCCAGTAGCTGTTTCTTCCTCTTCATTACATAACCTACACAGAGATTCTTCTCTATAGATTTCCATTCTGTGTAGATGTTTTCTTAGGTTGCCGTGTCCAGTAAGTAGACATGTCATCACCCTAATCTGCATTCTGCTTAAGGACCCCAAGTAAGTAGAGACAGTATCTTAGCTGCCAAATGTTGTGATGGATTTATCATCTATTGCGTTTCTTTAGAAAGACATTATTTTGTGTTAAAAACTACTTTAAGATGTTTGATTCAGCTGTAAATGGCAAAAGAAGGATATCGTTTTAAGTATAAACTACGCTAGTCTCGTAAGACAAAAAAAATTGATTTACAAAATTCCCAGCTATTCCCAAATATCAAATTTTGAAATGAAAATCTAAAAAAAACAGTTTTGCAAGTTCCATACAGCTTGCGTAATAGCGGAATATGCATAAGTATTTATAATAAGTGCCATTGATACTGCCACTTCATTGACAACTCTCAAAGCAAGTTTTGATCGTGGATGCACGCTTGACTTTGAAAGACAGCTACTTATTATCAATACGCTATTACACAAACCGTATGGAACAATGTGTTGTTTAGATTTTAATTTGAAAATTTGATATATGGGCATAATTAGGAATTTAACATTTTAAAATGAAACTGGCGTGGTTTTTGTTTCTTCAACATCTTAGAGTAATTGAACACAAAATAATATGCTTCTAAAGAAGCACAAATTTTTATCCTTTTTTGTAAAACCAATAGCAAAAACAATCCTTGGCTTCTTCAACCTTTTTTGAAACTAGTCTGCACTTCTTTCGCTTTTTGACCTCCTGCAACCATCTTTTTCTTAGACAATCTCTTCTCAGTTTAGTTCCTCCATAGACCACCCTTTTCACTAGTCTTTGTTCCGGCATCTCGCTCAGTTTTTGTGTAATTTTTGGCTTCCTAAACGTGATCATTTTACTTCTCTATTTGTCCTTCTTCGCTATAGCCCACTGTCAATTTCCACTAAAAATCTTTCTGGACACCTTCCTCTGCCATATTTCTAATTTCGTATATTCGAATCTTGGCCACTGTACATATAACTCTCTTGCTTTTAACGTTCGCATTAATGACCCCACAGCTCTGTTACCTTTTCAAATTTTGTTTATTTCATTTCCGCCTCCTATTTAATACTCTTAATAAAATCGCTTTATTTTCAGCGGCAGGTGTTTGTATCCCGGATATATTTTCATTCAAGAACTTGAAGTACTGAGAAAAAAGAGTATACAGGGTTTGTATTAACAGTACGGTTTTCCGGGCTGGTAGGCCGTGCTCTTTGATTTGTCGAAGTCGACGTTTCGCCAAATGCTGCGGTTGACATCTTTAGGTCGATGTTGCTACTCCATTGATCGTCTGACGTATAGTGCTCAGACTGGAATCGCTCGCTGTACGGCTTACGCCGATTGGGTGGCCCACGGCTGGCTGCTTCGCTGTACGGCCTGCGCCGATTGGGTGGTTCCCGGCCGTGTTTCGATGTCGGTTCGTGTATTCTGTCTGGTGTTGTGGTTCGTGTATTGTAGCGTGTTGGGCGCAACATGTTACAGCCACTCTTAGGGAGAGGAGTTTTCTCCACCTAAGAAACATAAAACAACCATCCTCAGACCGGTCCTGGTCTATGGTGCGTTAGCGTGGGCGCCCATTGCCAAAACTAAACTGAAAACCCTCGAAGTTCTTCAGAACAGGATCCTACGGTTGATCGTAAATGCCCCGTATTCTGTCCGGAGCGAACGGGTTCGTCGCGATGTGCAAATTACAACATTCTCTGAGTTTCCCCACGAAACCTAAAGTTCTGCCTGAGCGTAGCAAAAAAATCCCTGTATTCAGGGGGTCATCGATTCCCAAGATCAACCTCTCTACTCATCAAGGTGGTAAAGGTATTTTTTATTTTTATTTCAAGCCACTGTATCCTATCATTTTATACCAATACTCTTAGTGAAAGTAACTTATTTCGCTAATTGTTCTGTAGGTGAGTCCATTGCGCTTACTATTTTGGTAGACCGTAGAGGGGTCACGGTAGTGTTGCACTACTGATGAATTTTTTCTTGTCTTCGTTGATCGATGAAACCTTTACCAAATCGTTTGTCAGTCGAAGAATTCTATTGGGAGGATCCCGAGGTAGTGTTTAGTATGTGGTTGCTGTAACAGGCCGCAACCCACCACGCTACCATGGATGCCCGTCAGCCAGTTATCAACTTCTCAAACCACGATCTACCGGAGGAAAGCCATCCGCATCCTTTCGAAAGGCGGAAATTTCCATAGGAAAACGTTTTCCGTCGACAGCGAGGTCACCTTGCTCTACCAGAGGCATTATTATGCTCTCGGAGGGCGTAGCGGACCAGCCTGCCTACGAAATTGGCCCTGCGGATATGGTCGGGGTTGAGTGTACGTTGGGCCAATTTTGTGCCTTTACGGCGGTCTGTAATTTGCACTTGCAATTCCCCAGCAGCTGTAGAGAAGATGGTTGCGGAAGGGTTTTGGAGGACTCGTCCAATGCACGGGTACGTGCAGGAACTGGATCCTGCAGGGTCAAAGCGTCGCCGCCTAGGACAACCAAGATGGGGTTGTGATCCGGGAAGAGATTTCCATGGCGATTGCACAGAGGACATATTTTGGAAACGGCATGTCTAAGGTGTCCGGGATGACGGCTGTGTCGTAGAAAGTTGGCCTATCAGGTGTATGAAACGCGACACCATTTCTATCGACGAAGTGGAACAAGGCACTGCCGAACCTGTTCGTCGCCCTGCAACCCCAGATGGAATGTTTAGCGTTCAGATCGCCAGGGACCAGTCGGTCAGTTACGGTACGAAGTATTGCCCCATCCACCATGTTCGCTAGATTTACCCCCCCCCCCAGTGATTTTTTTTCTTTTTATGAAAAAATGGCTTGGTGGAAAGCGGTTTACGTAGAATGAAGTTGTCATTGCAGGAACAGAGGCCCATTTTGCAGAGTTTCACAACTCTTATTATTTGGATGGCTTAAAAAACTATAACATCGTTGGACTAAGTGTATAGAGCTAAAAGATTATGGCGAAAAATAAATATACTATATGCAAAACCATTGCGTTGTTTTTCTGAACACAGGTATTTATCATACCACCCTCCTACAGTATGGCTTCTTGACATAGGAATTTTGATTCTATCCTATAATCAGCCTTCAAAATATGCAGAAATGCTACAAATTTAATATTGATACTATGGTTTTAACCGGGGTAATACACACAGTGCATATATATTTAAAAACGATAACAATGTAGTTCCTTTAAGGATCATTTTGACAGCTATATTAAATTATTTAAAAAGTAAAAAAAGTATTTATTGAGCCTATACATACATATATTACAATACTACAGGACATCAAACTTTTTACACAATAATAAATTTGTTCTTAGGATTAATTACAAAGTTTACAGTTGTGTAACATCGTCACAATTTATCAATCTGGATTATAATATAATGAATGCAATACATAAATAGAACAAATTCTTTAAATATGTTAATGCTGCAATTATTAGTACTATATCACAATCATTTGTTATATACAAAGTAAATCTACAAAAGATCTCGTAATATAAGGATTTTTTAAAAAATAAATTCGAAATTTCCCACCAAAAGAAAAGTTATTACGGAAGTAGCTTCGTTAGCTGTATAGTTGTCTGTGCAGAACAGTTACAATTAAATGCTTGATTTATAAAATTAATTAATTATGATTTAACAATAACGCAACTAAAAAGTAATTTATACGAAAATAAGAACTCGATAACAAGAATCTATTAAATTACATTTAAAAAATCAACAAAGATGAAACTTATACATCTAACATTGAACATATTTAAAATGATATAGGCAGTCTTACTTGTGCGTTTTAATACTTGTTTATTATATTTGTATATATGTACATCACGATGATTTTACAGAATTAAAATTGATTTAATTACATGAGCAATTATCCTCTTAATCTGTATGCTCTTGCACTCACCACTGGCTTCTGTTTCTTCGTAACATCTTTTTTAATATCTGCAAAACCAAAGGAAAAATAGCTTGAACTATTAAACCGACCCTAAAGATTAATTAAAATACAAGAATCAGTGAAACATCACAAATTGTATTCTCTGCCTTAAAAGTTAGGGCATTGATTAAGCTGACTATGTGAACATGCAGTAAAATTGATACATCATTCATCTATCTAAACGAATGAATTCTAGGTGAATGCAATAAAATATATAGTTAAGCGAAAAATTCATAGAAGTATGGAATTGTAAATTTACTTGGTGAAAAGTTGGTGTTTGAAACAAAAAAAGTTACGTGTTCGGTTGTGTTATTAAAGCGACTTGGTAAAGTATACCACTTGAAGCTTTCATTTAATAAATATGAAACCCATGTTCACATCATACACTTTCATAATCCCCGATGAAACTTCTTACCTGTTGCAGACTTTGATTTACCAGCTTTGTTTGTGTCCACGGTCTGTTTTCTTAATCTAGTCCTGGTTCTATTTCGACAACTTGTTTT
Source organism: Osmoderma eremita (assembly GCA_031763485.1). NCBI lineage: Eukaryota > Metazoa > Arthropoda > Insecta > Coleoptera > Scarabaeidae > Osmoderma > Osmoderma eremita. The sequence goes on from JARFOC010083688.1 coordinate 6,311, forward strand.
GCTGGCTTTCCTACTATTGTGTGTTATTTTCTCTATTTCCAATTCTTCACGTTCCTTTTTGCGATTGTACACCATGGTCATGGCTGGAGTAAAACCTTCCAAACAATCAGAACTGCAATATTACAAAATACATATATTTAATGTTTTAGATATCACAGTGCAAATACATACCTATCCCCCTTATAACTAGGTGAACACCCCGAGTTTATTCTATCTAGTGACTTATTGTAAACCTCAATCATAGCATAAGTGGGATTTAATTGATTGATATCCAAGTTCAGTAGACTTGTACAAGAATCACTGTTTTCTGTAAGCTTTCTATTTCTTGATCTTCTTTGCTTCAAAATAACTTCAGGATCAGTTAATATTTTCGACCAATTCAATTTCTTTATTTTATTGTTAGCACTCTTTCTTAATTTCGGTCGCACAGGTAAGTTGGATGTAAGGGGAATGCGATTTAATTTATAGCAAAATCTTGGTGATTTTCTATTTTCAGAATTGGGTCGCGTTTTCTTTTGCTTTTTACCCCAACCTTCGAGATTATCAAAGTCCAATTTATGATTATTTTTATAACCATGTTCATTGAGAGCCTTTTCAAATAATATTCGACAATAATTATAATCTGGCTGCGCATCGAATTCTAATTCTACCAAATATTTGAAATAGTCATACAAAAACTTAGGATAGCTACCAGAAAAACACATTTTTAGAAACTCATCTAGGTTTGTTAAACTTTTTAGTTTTTTTTTATGAACAATTTCTGGTTCTTCTGCATCATCCATCCAAGGCAGTTTTGATGTTAACCAATATACCATATTATATCCTAAACTTTCAAGATCTGATCTCCTAGATTGTGCTCCTTTATGAGCATCAAGTGAACAAAACAAAATTGTACCAGCATGTGCTTTGCGTTCATCACTACAAAATTCTTTATGCTCGCCATTAGATCGAATATATTTTGAAGCTAGACCATAGTCTAATAAATATACCTGATCACCATCTTCTTTAGTACAATTATCTTCATTTATATCAAAGTATTTTATGTTGCTATTTGATCTTAGTAAATGTGGGAACATTAGCTTTTTTAATCTACAGCTTCTAAGAGGAGCTGTGCCAGCATACCGAACAACAAGACTTTTTGCAACCTTGTCTTTTCTATTTTGTTGCAGTAAGATGTTTGATGCCTTAATATCTGAATGTACGTAGCCTTTACTATGAATATACTCAAGAGTATTTAGTAGTTGCACTGCTATGATCAAAACTGTTTTTAAATTAAATTTTCGTCTCTTGGACTGAAATATTTGCTCTAAATCTTTTTCAAACCTTGGTATAATGAGAAATCGCAATTTTGAATGCTTTGTTACATGTGAACCTGAAGCTATATAAACTGGCATGCTTAACGATTCTAAACCGTTTTGATCTTTCCATTCTTCAACTAAAATAAAATTTATATTTTTTTTTGTCAGGATATACTACCAGGGATGTCTGGTTACTAAGGTACATTTGTATAATTACAGAAAGGTTACTAGAATCAAACAAGTAAGTAAAAGCGTGAACTGTTAGCTACATTTCAACATTATCGCCGCCAATGTTAAGGCACTTATCCCAGCAGGTACAAGCTTCTGTAAACGATCTCCGTAAAAAGTGGGATCCAAATTTGTAAAATACTGCCATACTTCCTCTTGAACTTCGTAGTCGTCTTCAGACCTGATAGATGAGCTTCCAACGACCCAAACAAGTGAAAATCCGAAGGAGCCAGGTCAGGGCTATGGGACGGATGGACAATAACATCCCAATTATGTTTCTGAAATCAGGCCATCATCTGATTTGAGGTGTGCTATCTTGAATTGTCATGCAACAAGCTGATTCCTTTCATCGACCTTCTTCTTCTTTTCCGCCGAATGGCTTTGTGTAGTTTTTGGCGAATTTGACAATAAATATCACTGTTGATTGTGCTTTCTGTGGTAAAAACTCAATGAGCAAAATGCCTTGCATATCCCAGAACACAGTTGCCATTGTCTTTTGTGCAGACTGCTGAATTTTGATTTCTTTTTGGTGTTGGTGAACTCAGATGCATCCACATCATTGAGTCTTTCTTTGACTTGGGGCTATGGCGGTGCACCCACGTGTCATCTCCTGCAACTATAGACTCCAGAAATTGGTTTTCCTGATGATAGCGTGTTAAAAGCTCCATTGCTGCTGCCATTCATTGCATTTTGTGTTGGTCGGTCAACAGTTTTGGTATCCATCTTGCGGACACTTGTCGATAGCCTAATTCAGATATGATTTCACTAACAGAGCTTTTAGGAATGCTGGTCGGTAGGGTAATTACCCGTATTTTCAACCAACGATCTTCTCGAATCAGCGCATCCACCTTTATTGATTCTCATCCGTTTTGGTTGATGGTTTTTTCACACACCTTCGGAATTATCGTTCAGAGCTGCGAGTCCACTTTTGAACTGTTTATAACACTAACTTTCTTTTGATTCGTAACACCTTTTCCGTAAGTCTTCAGTAGGTATTTCATTATTTGCATGCAGTAAACGAACGACTGCTCTCGCTTCAAACTTTGAATATGTTTCGATGGGAACTGTCACCGCACACCTAGTAAACCTAAGGCAACGACAATAGCTACCTGTGCAGCACACATGCACAACTATAATGCGTGCAAGTTTCAACCTGTTCGGAGTGACGCAGGCAGTATGTCGTGCAAACATACCTTAGTAACCAGACATCTCTTGTATTTTATATATGAAAATTTACTTACTCATATGTTTCCTTGCAATACGTAAATAACAATTGATTTCCACAAACAATGGTCCATTTTCATGAGTTTCGACTTTGGCAACGTAGGTAGGTGAAGCTTCAGATGTTTTATTTCCAATATCTGATGCAAGAAATATTTCTCCAAAACCTCCTGCGCCAATAGCTTTCCCTAACTTCCATTTTTTTCCAGTTATATCAGTCAACACTTCTCCGGGTTTAATATCTATGGATGGCATGCTGTTGTTACCAGAAATCCTTTTCCGGGGCGGTTCGTCTGAATCTAAAGATGAATGTCTTCTACGCATTGTATTTTGCAAATTCAGTTGCCAGAAACTAAAATATAACAAAATTTTGTAGAAGCCGTCATTTGAGTTATTGGTTTAAAATTGTCAGAAAATTCTTCAGTATTCAAAGGATTATAACCTTATTCTCCCAAGAAAATAAAGACATTGCATCTTAAAAACTAAATTTATTCTTGCTAACTACATATATGCTTTAATTACACTTACATGAATTAATATATCGTTTAGAATATTTAATTATTTATTTTAACTAATAATTTTCACGGCCATCTTCTTAAATACAGTAGACAGTTAAGCATGGGCTGTTGGAGTGTTCAGTAACCATATAAATCCCCATAAAAGCGCATGCGTACATGTGTTAATGATAATTTGCAAATGAATAAATAGCTAATTAAAAGATTTATTACAATGTAGAACCATAATTTTTTTACAAAATTTGCATTCTACACATAACGTAGATAGTAAATACGTTAAATCCATACAAAGTTTAAATGTTTATGTAATTGAACAATTTAAAATGTAACTGTCTTAACTGTCAGTTTCAGTTACTAAGCAACCGATTTGTCAACAATTCCGTAGACTAGAACAACTATTGTCTAACAGTATACCACAGGGTGCCTTTATTTTTTAATGGCAGAAGTTCATATAATTGGACAAATAGCAAGTGCTAAAGATTTCCCAAGACAGAGTTTATTTTGCAAGTGGACTCTACATTGCGGTAAGCATAGATGCATTATATTGCTTTTCGTAAACACCTCATACAGTGTGATACATATATATTTTATATTATTTCCTGATACACAGGAGGTAATCCGACATACCTACTGGGTATGTTTTGTAGTATATTTTGATTGTTAATGAATATCTAGCATACTAAACCACATAGTAGAAAATGATACTTTTGAACCACAAATAAATTCAGATTCTTGCATTAATAAGAAATAGCCTTGTATATATATATATATACTTATATATACAAGGGAAATAGTTATAATAAATGATAACCTTATTATATTCTTGCGTTTTCTTATTGACACTATTGATAGGGAAACTAAAGAGTCATCTATTGTACCTCTACGTAAGAAAAATTTCAAAAAATGATTTACCAAACAAATGTGTGAAAATAATTTTGCCAAATTTATTTAATCCGCCATTACCGTGGTGACATATTAGCTGCTTTCGTTTATGTTAATCACAGTAATCATGATCATATAAACACAAATCAAGACTACCAATTCTGATTAGCAATCATGTTTATTAGGAACGAACGGTCATTTATGTGTTCCTATACTAATTCCGTACATAACCTGCATTAGTCCATTTTAGGTTTGGTTACAGTGATAATATGAAATTACAAATATGTAACAAAACCATTTGTAAAAATATGCACTCATTATATATTTTATTTTAATAACTAAACTAATGTTTATTTCTTCCAGTAGTGACAGTATGAGTTCAGCTTCGTGAAGTTATAGGTTAAGTGCACGTAAATGTTTGTTTATGATCAGTCAAATCACAAAATTTATATGATTACTTTGTTTGCAATCACGATCAAAATGTCAGTAGTGGGGGTAAAAATAATCACGTTGATCAAACGCGCTCCTTTATAATCCTGTTTACGTGATTGCTAATCATTGGTATAAACGAAAGCAGCTATTAGAGCATTATTATAGAAGGTCGTTGAGGTGTGTTACACCCCACCACGATAATGCCGGGTTAAATTATGAACAGGTAATACAAAGATGAAACGGTGGCAATGATAACGTGGTACCAGAAGAATAATAATTTAGGACGGGTTAGCGACATGTTTTCAGTCAATTATCCTGAAGGCCTTTGCTCATGGTTAACAATACTTACACTCCACTGCAGTCAGATCCAACTACAACAATTCAAACAAGAACCAATAAAATAGCTAAAAAAATAAACGATTGTTCACTTACTAACAACATAGAATATAAAAACTTAATTTGTCACAACCGAGTGTGTCCGAGATATTACGGTTTACCGAAAATTCTTAAAAGTGGTTGCCGGTTGTGTCCTATTGTCTCCTTTGTGGGCTCTCCCAAATACAATTTGCCTGTCTTTTTCTCAAAGATTTTAACGGATGCATTAAATTACTTTACCACGTACAACGTTTCTGTTTCCTTTGTGTTCGCCGAGAGAATAGTGGAATCTCACCTTCCTGATGGTTTCGTCATCGTCTCGGTTGATGTGTCACTGGTTACCAATATTCAACTTGACCTTGTGCGTGAGATCATTATAACCAATTGGCGTTTGATAGAACTGCATACTAGTATCCAAGAGATCGATTCCTTGATGTCATCTCGTTTCTTTTCTTTTTCTTGTTCAACTTTCGTTTTTAACGATCAGTTTTACAAACAGATGTTTGGAACTTCAATGGGGCAGCCCTTTGAGACCGATATTAGCGTGCATGGTCACGGACCATTTGTTGAGCCATTGCATCCTCCAACTCCCCCATTCAACTTCCGTTCCTCTTCAAATGCGTAGACGATATTACCTCCATCCCTAAAGATGGGGCATCCATTACTTTGGAAACCTTCAACAGTTTTAACCCTCTCCTTCAATTTATAATAGAAATGAAAAATTCTTGCTCCGTTCCTTTTTGAACACTTAGAGTCATCAGAGCTGACCAATCTATTATTCTCGATTAGTACACGAAACCTACCTTTTCTGGTAGATACATTAATTTCCTTTCACACCAACCAATCGGTATGAAGACCAATACGTTGCGAAGAATCGAATGCTAAGACTGTTACATGCGTCTTTCCACCGTGATAATTTATTCTATTTACAGTCACTCTTTATTAACAATGGTTACCCTCCTTCTCTCCTGAAGAAGATTTTATACAATTGAGATAGGTGCAGACAATAGATTTGTTTTGATATCCTTTTGAATATTATAATCAGTTATCTTTAACTTTCACTATATATTTTTGACAAGTTCCTTGCAAAGCTCATCCTACACCCAACGGCTAAAAGGGATTGATAACAGATATTCCTGCAGAACTAATTGAAAAGTATCCTCATATCATATCGTAAGTAATAACTGACGGCGTTGGTTGGCCGTGTGCGTCCACAACGGCGCATCGGCCCTCGCTTGGTACATCGCCCTATAGTGTATTCAAATTATATCAATTTAATCAACGATTAGTGGTAACGGAAAATTATCTCGCGGGGTAATTTTATTCCACTCTCTATAATCTACGCACACGCGTAAACCCGATGGCTTCTTTGCCACTAGTACTATCAGTGAGCTATATTGAGAGGTGTATTTCCTAATAATCCCCTTACTAGTAAACCTGATATATATAAAATAAAAAAGGTAGTAAATGATCTGATTTTATATAAATATTCATATTGAAATCTACTTCAAGCTCTGCGGGTCTTATTGTATTAACATAATTTTAGTAAAAAATTTCGATTTAATTTCTGAATTTTTATTAAAACCAATTTGCAAAATTTCAAATTTTGGAACACTAGCTTCCGCTACATCAGTTTGTAAAAATTATAATAATAGTATTATTGGGTAATACAAAGAAACATATCTTTAGCTCTTTCTCGCTTATCTTATCCTTTTGTTAAAAATTTACCAAATGTTTTTAATACTGACCCATTTATTTCTTCAAATTCTTGATTATTACTGTCAATTTTTATTAAATGAGGAAGAACTAGTGATTGAGCAATTAAAGGTATAAGACTCCCGCGTCTATGGTGGGTGTGTTACAAACGGTCGACTGGTCCACGACAAACACCACTTCCACCGTGTACGCGGAAATCATTTGTTGATGGCTGTCAACCATATTACTGGTGTTGTCTGTCCCCGTAGCTCTGACGATTCTTTGCATCTGTAGGGTTGACTCACATGTATAACAGGATCCCATTGCTCGCCTCGGTTTTCCACACATTGATGGTATATGGCCCATTTCTCCGCAGTTGAAGTATTTTGCCTCCCACCTTTCTTCTTGACGATCGGTCTTATCACTGTATTTATTTGTGCGTTGCCTGCAGAAAGATGTCTCTTGTCACTGCCATTCACTTTTAGTTGAGGTCTGGTGTTTCTTGTTTCCCTAACTCTTTTCTTTCTTGCTTCCACAACATTTTTCCTAAGTGGTATGTATTTGGACGCGTACCATCGGCTACTAGGTGCACACCGTTTGAGTTACTGTTCAATTTTGACCCAAGGGACTTGGATGGTAGCCCTTTAGACGATGCGCTCCGATATCTTCATAAAACGAGCGATATGAAGGAGATAAGATTGAAAGCCCTTGAACATATACGCGCGAACCACCGGCGACAGAAATTGAGAAACGATAGATCCAGATCTAAAGCGAAAGGATATGAGGCAGGAGATCTGGTAATGTTGAGGAAGGAACCTGTCGCTACTGGAGAATCACGGAAGCTAATGCCGAAGTATCGTGGACCTTTTATAGTTACAGAATAGTTACCTTTATGACCGTTATCGCATCGAAGATTTACCCTAAATTCAGAAGACGCAAAAAATCTACAAAGGTGTGGCCGCCATCGACAGCTTGCAAGACTGTACCTTCGCGATAAATTCCGATAATGAAGAAAGTTAGGAGACATACGAGAAGGAAGAAGAAATAAAATAAAAGAAGTGATGAAGGGGCGGGAGAAACAGGAGAGCGGGCTGCGGCTAATGAAATGGAAGCAGGCGCAGAGAACCGTATTAGACACCGCCGAACACCTGCCTATCTAACCGACTACGAGACGACTTTCGAGGACAAAAGGACTATAGGATGGCCGAATGTTAAATGGGAGTTTCAAAAGGGACGACGCCGATTACACTTACTAGGGGGAGTGATAGAGGTTGTTACACTCACCGTGTAACAGAAAAACAATTCTTTTCTTCTAATTGTATGATGTTTCGTAACTATTTATTTAGGATAAATTGAGAATTGTTTTCCTTTAGATTTGTCAACATCTGCCGCGCATTCATAAAATTTTTCTTTGAACTAAGCAATAAAC
>JARFOC010083737.1:0-14382 GCA_031763485.1 Osmoderma eremita
GAAGGAAGATAATGTTAGACGTCGCACTCTGGGAGATTTGCACCACACAGAACACCACTTGAATAACACTGTTATTGGTGGTGTTCTGTGTGGTGCAAATCTCCCAGAGTGCTACGTGTAACATTATCTTCCTGCGTAGATTCTGCTGAAGATGGCAACTTAGTTGCCGAAATACGTATCCAGGAGTTCTCCACTCGTCGAGGTGGTAAGGGTATTTTTTATTTTTATTTTTAACATTTGTTAAGGAGGTTTTTTTAGCCCAAAAGAGAATTATTAGATGTATGGCAGGTATTGACAGTAGGCAGTCATGTAGATCTTACTTTCAAAAATGAAATATTCTGCCCGTTACTGCAATTTTTGTATATGAACTCCTTATATATATTTATAATAATAAATCTGTTTTTTCATGTAACAACGATATACATCAGTATGATAAGAGATCTAAGATAAATTTCCATACACCTCCGTATTCTTTAATTGTAAACGAAAAATTCCACGAATTTGGGATTGCGTCTCTTAAACGCTTTGCCTCGCGACCTAAAATCAATCCTAAGTCTGAAATGCTTTAGGACGGCCATTAAGGCTTTCCTTATTCATCGGTGTGTGTATTCATTGAGTGAGTTTTGGGGTGACGCACCCAGCAAGGCATGAATTGGTTATTGTCACTGTTATACTTGTATTCACTTGTATTTATGTATCACAATAAATTATTATTATTACTATTAAATAATGTGATTCTTGGACTAAGTATTTTCAGAAGAATTAGGCATTCTGCCAAATTATACGAAATCTTAAATAGATTAATAATTTAGTATATTTAGTTAGTGTTAATAAATTGAAAAAGATCACACAAAGGAGCTGTTTCCTCATTGTCGTTCGAGTTTCGAAAAAAAAACAACATTGTAATTTCACGATTTATACAGTTGAATGATCTATAATAAAAACGAATCGAAAGGGGACGGGCTAGTTTTTTCAGTGCGCCCCAAACTGCAAAAGTTACAGCTGCAATACGTCATAAGGTGTTAGTTATGGTAGAAAAATCTTTGAATTTGTGGGTGGAAGATATGACAAGAAAAAATATTCCAATGATGGTAAGATGTTACAACAGAGTGTTGACTCTATATGAAGACATGCAGCCACAAGATTAAATAGAAGAGGAAAGAAAGTCATTCATAGCAAGTAGGGGTGGCTGCATAGTTTTAAAACACAGAACCGCCGTGCTCTTAAAAACAAAGATAGAAGTTGTCTGTTTTTTGACAATGCTAATAGGCATCCTGTATCACTAGTCACAGAAGATAAAAATGTTAAAGTGGTTTGCTTGTCCCCTATTACGACCTCATTGTCTCAATCACTTGATCAAGGCATCATTAGATGCTCTATCTAAAGTCATATATACTCAACAGGGTTTCGAAATGCTTCACATCATGGTTGACGATTCCTTCAATATTGGTCTGGTGGAATATTGGATCTCATTCTCAATTGCTGATGCAATAATATTTATCAAGGGAATAATAGAAGAGTTCAAACCAGAAACGATAGTCGTATACTGGAAGAATTTGTGGAAGACGCCACAAATATGGATCCACAGCTAACAATATAATAATATAGCGCAGCAAATAGGTAGAGAAGGATTCGATGATATGACTGTGGAAGAACTGAATGATTACATAGACGAACAGCATCAGGTGTTCACCAACGGGGAAGTGGAAGATCTTGTCAAATGTTCCTCAGAAGAGTAATGAGTAGGATGAAAGTCTGCAAGAACCGCCATCATGGACGCTTTAAAAAATTTCTGCAGTATTTTGAATGGCCAGAACGTCAAAAGAGCGTAAATTACTCGCGCTATAACAGAAGCATTGAAACCGTTGGAAGATCTATTTACTGAAAGGAAAAGACAAAAACGACAACTTCCAATTACATTGTTCTTTCAAAAAGTCGACCAAACCGTCGATAATGCCCAGTCGTCTACATTGTTCTCCTTCGCAACCAAGCAAAGAATCGATTGCCAAAGAACCAGAGGATGATTAAATATATAACCAAACAGTTTGTTCTTAGTTGATTTGGTCTAATAAGTATTAAGATATTAACTTTTATCAATTCTATCAATTTCTACCCGTTCGCTACTATCTGCGGTTTCAGGTATCTGTGAAAAACGGCGAAACCAACCCCACGGATATGGGGGTCCTATTGTACTACATACATGTATAGCCCTATCATTAATGTATTCGTCCACAAACATTGCTGTTTTTTTTAAGTTCTACGTGAATGCAATCTAATGCACCCACAAGAGTTGGTAAATCAAGCCGCCTTTTTCACAGCAATTTCGCATTATTAATTTTTTACATTGTACTGGGGAAATGAACCTAGTTATATCCTTTATCTGGAATAAGATCTATAACACATGCACACAAAACACATTTCACATGCTGCTGAGCCGTCCAATCAAAGATCTTTTGATACAGCACTTTGAACTCCAATATCAGCAATGTCTAAAAATATTTCCATGCGATTTTTTGGAGATTTGCTTTCCCTCTAATTTTGTTACTATTTGTCAGAAATTCTAAAGTTATAGAATCAATACTTCCACTCTAATAACACACTAGGTCCGTACAACTACTTAAAACTATTCGCTGTATGTTTCCCTTTCCCTTGAACGCATAAACATTTCTATGATAAAGACAAAATTGATGACTCACAAGGGTGGAGTGTACCCTCCCTAAAAGTAAATAAATAAGTTGTAGCTACGCCGAAGTTATTGTATCTTCACTTTATTCGCGTAAAAAATGAAACTACAAGTACCTGTCCGCAAAAACAACATTTGTTACGATTATTGGTTGTATCTTTTATTCACACCAAAGCAATTCGCAACTTAAAGGTACCGAAATAGTATCAACTACATCTTATTCAAAATACTCAACGAGCTTTCCTTCGTGCAACAGTTCCAATTACATCAAAGGCACCTAACGTTTCAATACGCTTTTGACTAGCACTCACACTTAAGCGAGCATCAATAGAAAATACAACAATTGCCACATCATTGAAATAGCACAAACAGGTCTTAACGTTTATTCAAAATGTGTGTTCGTTCGTAGGCACAATTTATATGGATTTACTGTGAAGTGCTCTCCGCTGAATAAATCAACATTGAATGCCTACCGTACTGGGTACGTACATAAATAAATAAGGTATATGTACGAATAAATTTGTTACGGTGTGTGTGCTGTGTAAGCAACTGAAAAATAAGAAGTGTCCTTACTTCACGGCAGGGCGTATCGTGAAATGATTTTTCGCGACGCAGACGCGGCAAAGTCCCGTATCCGCAACACAGCAGCTACCCGCGGCACAATCGAGAAGACATACAAACATATGCATTATATAATACGTATTCATGAATGCCGGAGCGTTTATCGGTGATTTTCAACTGCTAAAATGTTTACCTTGTCGACCAGCTTATCGCTCTCTAGTCGCGCCAACTGCTCGGCGCGCAACAACAGTGATTCCGTATGCAGATCAACACCGACATCGTGAGATATTTCTTCCATGTTCAGTGCTCTCGCCAGACGTTCCAGGAAATTCATGAACTGTATGACAAACAATCGATTTCTGATAAGCGTAAACAATAAGACGGTAACGCGACAACGTGAGATTTAATCAAGTATGTGTACAGAACTACACGGACCACTAGGAATGTCGTGTACTAGTTTTGCAAAAACATTCTATTTGCTGTTTCTTCTTTTTTTAATCTTGTAATCTATAGTTTAATCTGTAAGTTATAGTATCTCAAATGTAACTTTTTTTCGACAGCAATTTGACTTCAGTTCATTATGACTGATAATGGTAGAAGGCTTTTGGATTTGTGTACATTGCGAGACTTAATTGTTGCGAATAGTAGAGGAGAACACTAAATAGTAGATTATATGTTAGTAGCTAAACAAAACAGAGGAATCATAAGAGATGTAGTCGTTAAGAGGGGCAACGAAATTGGAAGTGACCACTACTTAATAGTAGCAGACATAGAAGATGAAGACGAAGATGTACAACAAGAGGAGACGAAAAGCAAAATATGCCAGGAAGTAATAAAATCGTACAAACTCAGAATTAGGGCAATGGCAGAAAAATATGAACAGATAGTATAAATGACATTGCAAAATTACGAAGATAATATGGGACACGCGAATATTGATGAGAAGTGGGGAATATTCAGGTCCACCTTAATTGAGTCTGCTCGTACTGTATATGGTACAAGCAAACATAATAAAGATAAAAGGCAAAGAGCATGGTGGACTGAAGAAATTCAAACAACAAATAAAAATAGAAAAGATTAAATGGGATGTATACCTAAATAAGAAAACAACTACAAAGAATATAAAGAACAGGGAATTAAAGTTAAGAAGCTAGTATTACACTGTAAACAAAAAAATGGAAAGAATTTGGACACCAGCTAGAGAAGATAGTAAAAGTAATCAAAAGCTGTTCTTTCGAGTACTAAAGAATTGAGGAGTAATAAAAGAAAATCTGATAATTAAAAACGAAGAAGGAGATGTGCTTACAGACGAAAAAGAGTTTTGAAAAGGTGGATGGAACATTTTCAAAAACTGTCTAGTGCAAGATATGATACTGATCAGTAAGAGGAGAATTCAGAGACGCATGAGGAGGTAAATGACATTGAACTCACATCACAACCAGAGTAGGAACCTTATGTCCTTCACCCTATCATCTCAGCTAAATGCGTCTACTTCACAACGCATGGGAAAATTTGAGGGAAAAAACAGGAAAAATTAAAGACATTCGCTAATTTATTTTCTTTCTATCTCTCTTATTTAAAAAATATTTTTATGAATTCTTGTGAACCTATCTAAACCAACTAGGTAAATGAATAGACAAATGAAGATAATAGTATAAGGTTAGAAGAATTAACAGATGCAATACGGAAAGCATAGAAAAGTACCGGAGAATAATAAAATCACAGCGGAAATTATGAAAAACATGGGCGAAATAGGTACAAGATTTTTATTAAGAATTTTTAATGAAGTTCGCCGTATGGCTGGGAAATTGGAATAATCTTACCACTGTTCAAGAAAAGCGACAAAAAAACTCTCTGAATCTACAGAGGCATAACGCTAATTAAACACAACAATGAAAATATTTTAAAAGATTAGAATAAAAACGATGAAGAAAACAAATTGACCAAACTTTAGATGAAAAACTGAGCAGATTCCGCGCAAATAGAAGTACTCAAGACCATGTGTTTATCTTAAAAAATTAAAAGCAAGAGAAGAGCGAGAGTTCAACAAGTTTTTTTTTGATTTATTGATATAGTTTTGATCAAGTTCCTAGAAATAAAATATGGCAACGTTTAAGAAATAGAAACGTAAACTGTAAATTGATTAGAGTTACTAAATGTCTATATAAGAAAACCAGAGACAGTGTTATAAGCAAAAACATGAAGTCGGAAACGTTCAACATTAAGCAGGGAGTACCACAGGGAGGAAGTGTAAGTCCACTACTTTTCATCGCTTTTATTGATGATTTTATAAAAGAAACTAAGCGGATGACAAAACCACTAAACACAGCAATTATTGCAGGGAGGGAAGAAGACTTGGAGCTAAATTTAAATGTTTGGAACACAGTATTAAAAAGAACTGGGATGAAAATGAATAAAACAAAAACAAAAGTCATGGCCATAAGAGTGCAAACACAAATTCAAATTAAAGTCGATGAGGAGAAACAGGTCAAAAGTTTTGAATATTTGGGAACAACTATAGAAGAGACAGAGAAAATATCAAATCGAACTGATTAAGAGCATAGAGAAGGCCAATAAAGTGTATCAAGCGATGAGAAAATGCCTTAAAATAAAAAAGAAGTAATCGCATTTCATTTTCGTTTGTTTACAAAAGTTTACAAAGCCATTTGCAGACCCACGCTTACTTTCGGTTGTGAATCGTGGGTTTTAACGCAAAAAGAAAAAAGTATGATACGTGCAGCAAAAAATGAGGTATTTACGAAGGGCCCAAGGGATTACTAGAGTCGATAAAGTAAGAAACCAAGCCATCATAGAAAAACTAGAAATAGAAGCAGCAAAAAATTACATAGAGCGTAGACAACTTGGATGGTGGGGGCACTTGCAGAGGCTAGGACATAATACACCAGTTAAAAGAATTTGGGAAGCTAGAGTGACTGGGAATAGGAGGAGAGGACGACCCAAGGAGACGTGGGATAATACAGTTTCGAACATATTACGAAGAAAAGGAAAAACGTGGTTGGAAGCGAAGAATATGGCAGTGGACAGAAAGAATTGGATCAATTTTATCTAGAGTTGAAACAAAGCTGACCTTACACCCTTGTGGGTAATTTAGGTGTTTTGAGTATATATATGTTCTTTATGACTGATCCTTCACCAGACCATATGTGGTCGATTTACAATCAATTTATTTCCCGATACTCAAAGACTGAATCAATGACTATTTATGCTCAATTCGCACCAAGCTCATTCAGGTCAGTTAAGTCAGGCTACAGTCATGGTGAATCTTATCATAATCAAAAATGAACAAAAATGGAAAAGAAATAAATATACAAGGTATAGACAAAACTTCAACATAAGATCCATAATAGAAAAAAATAGAAGAGGCACAACTGAGGTGATATGGACACGTAAGTCCTTACGTGTCTAGAAGATAAAGATGATCAGACAGGTGTCCGAGGCTAGAACAACTGGAAGGGAAGCAAGAGATCGACCGATAAGCACGTGGTTGGTAGAAGAGCAGCAGCGCTTAAAAGAGGAATTAAGCGAGAAGAAACACAGAAAAAACACGAAAAATAAAAGAAATAAGAAAGAAATTTGTAAAAGACCGGTTCTACACGCCGTACACTGTTCGGTGTAAAATTGGCTTAAAGATTACGATATTGATCAATTTCTTTTTTTAGAATAAGGATTGCCATCAAATTATATTGAAGCAAAATATTTTCTTGAAGCACGAATATAATATAATGTAACTTAACGACAGTTTTTTTTGTCATAGACATATTTTTTAAATATTTCTGTCAAATATTATAAACATTTCGGAAATTCTTTTTTCTCTTGTGTATAAATGTTGTTATTCCGTAATGTAGTGATAAATAATTGTAATAGTAAGATATAAAAATTACTTCCTTAAGATTGGTATTACTTGATTGAATAAGTAAAGTAAAAAATTTAACCACTAGCTCTGATAGACTTTCCTAGTCGCCCGCGCATTTGTAATCTATATACCGCGTGTTAAGCAGTTTGTTACAAAATGTTATCGCGATCAGTCAATTAGAGAAATACAAGTCTTCTTTGAAACTAAATTTGTACGAGGGATGCCCTTTATATTTCGGGAATAGGCGTTCCAGGTGCTGCCACGTGACAACTGACGTTTGTATCATAAATTCGGTCTCTTTGACAGTATACTTACTCATAAAAAATCATCTTGGTCAAAAAAAGGAATTAGGTCGTGTACATTTTCGTGTCATTATTTTTTCGACGTAGATTATCTCAACAACAGTACAACGATGAACTTAATTCGGCATTTGGTGATGAAGCGCCAACAAAAACTAGTATATACCGGTGGTACGCCGAATTCAATCGTGGCCGTGCCTCACTCACTGACGAATTTCGTGAAGGCCGTCCACAATCAGTTGTTGTTCCGAAAACCATTGATGCTGTGCGTGAACTGATATTGCATGACCGGCATGTAACGTATCGCGAGATTGAGATATCCTTGGGTATTAGTGGGACCAGCATACATTCAATACCGCATCAACATTTGGCCGTCAAAATAAATTGTTCGCGTTGTATTCCACATAATTTGACAATCGGTCAAATAGAGGCTCGTGTGGATTGGTCGAACGAAATGCTCCAAAACTACCTTCACGGTACTTCAAAACATGTCTATGACATCGTAACAGGGGACGAATAATGGATCTATGCCTATAAGCCTGAAAGTAAACAGCAGTCGACTGTATGGGCCTTTCAAGATGTGCCAAATCCAACAAAAGTTGTTCGCGCACGAAACACTTTGAAGCAAACGGTCTCCTGTTTCTTCGGGAAAACCGGACACGTGGCAACTGTACCATTGGTGCAACGTCGGATGGTCAATTCTGAATGGTACACAACAATTTGTTTGCCAGAAGTATTTGGAAAAATAAGGGAAACCAACCGCCGAAAACGGATCATTCTCCAGCAGGACAATGCGAGCTCAAACAAGAGAGTTTTTGTTATCTAAAAAAGTTGAATTGACGGATCATTCGCCGTACAGCCCTGATTTGGCACCCTCTGACTTCTTTTTGTTCACGTACATCAAACAAAAATTACGTGGTCAACGTTTTTCGACGGCTGAAGAAACGGTTGATGCTTTCAAAATGCATATTTTTGAGGTACCTCAATCGGTGTGGAAAAAGTGCTCCAAAAACTTGTTCAAGCGCATGCAAAAGTGTATTGATCTTCATGAAAAATATTTTGAAAAAGAATAAGACCATGTACTATGATGAATTTTAGTTTGTGTTCTCTATTCCCGAAATATAAAAGGCATCCCTCGTAAGCAGCTTTAGGTTAAACGTCGTACAGGCGAACTTCGATCAAGTACGGCAGACAATAACAGCTCCCCAACACTCTGTATAGCATGGTATGTATGGTGGTATCTCAATCATCTTCATTGTAATAATTCACACGGGGCGATAGACGAACAAAAGACGAAAGACTGTACTTGATGATCACGTTTCTATCAGACGTTCGTTACTATCACGTCGAATTACAGAAGTAATAAGAAGAAAATGCGCACAAAGAAAAAGAAATCTAATACCCACCGTATTCTTATCACGCTTCAAACCTTCCCTGGACATCTCACAAGAATTAATCTCGGCGTCGGCTTTACGTAATCTTGACTCTAAATGACATTTCTCCTCCTCTAGTGCTCGAATCCGACCGTTCGCCTGTTCACACATCGAAACGTGCCGATCCAATTGTGCAGAATCGTGCGCCAATTTCTCTCGCAGGGCTTCCGTTTGCTGCGAAGATGGTGACATTAATTACGTCCTTCGATCAGATTACCGTTATGTCGAAAAAGAATTGCGGCTATAATATTTTTAGGATAGTAGAAGATGGGTCGTGGGTTTGGTGCCAGACCGGAATTATATCACGGAAAATCGGTGAAATATTGAAAACGTAATGGTTGTTTGTAGTTTACTTACGGCGCATTTATCCTTATTTTCTGTAATGAGCTCCCTAATTCTATCTTTAATGGCCCCTTCACAAGTCTCGACGAAATGTCCCGGAGTGCAGAGCATTGCCGCTAACGATTCTAAACATTTGTGGTGATCGTGTTGCAGTTTTTGGCATCTTTCCTCTCGCAGTTTTACTTCATCTAAAATAAAATTTATAGAAATAATGGCATCTATAGTGTTGAAATAATAATATTCGGAGACTTTTACATTTATCCAACCGGATAGCTTTTTTCTACTTTCAGTGGTAAAAACAAAATATTTCCTCCTTATTTCTTTTCCATGATAATATTGTGTTTTTTCAATACTCCTACTTCCTCAAATCAGTGTTCATAGCTTTTAAGAATTACAAGTGTTTGATTGAGTATACAGTTGGACAGCTACTATTTCTTACTTGATTAACTCATAAATGCCATCGCGGCGTTTATTTTTAGATGGGTCGTATAAGTCGTCGGAGGGCTTCCAGTAATAAGCGGATCTATATTGCAACGGATACACTTAAGGCGACACTTACAGCACTGTGGAACCCTAAAGTGGCATTAAGACCGGCTTGGGAATGCATACGGGAGCTGAATGTGCTCGCGGAACGCAATAGTTACTTTGTTGTGGATGTCTGGGCATTCGGGAATCGTAGGCACTGAAAAGGCTATCGAAGATAGGATCATCGTCTTCATACGTGGGCCCAGATCCTCCGCTGGAAGTGTGTAAAAATACAGTACCAGGGCAGATACGAAAGTGAGTCCAAGAACAACATAAAGAATGCTGGGAAAATACAACCAGGCAAAGTCATGGCAAAACCTTTATCAAGGAGCCATCAGTAAAGAACGCTGACGAACTACTAAATCTTAGTAGGAATCACCTTCGTACAGTAATAGGTCTCCTGACAGGATATTGCACACTGCAAGAACACCTACAGAAAATTGAGGACCCAAGCTGCAGACTACGTGAAGGGGCAATAGAGACCGTATACCACATTTTGAATGCAATGCCTGGGACGCTAGAAGACAGGCAATCTTTGGGAAATCAAAAATGAACCCAGAAGACTATGCAGACGAACCGGCCAAGGGCCCGTACAGATTGGTACAGGGCACAAGGATCTGGGAATGGGTGGTATAGGGCATAGGTACATAAATGGAAGATAAATACAAAACGCCAATGGCCTGAAGTGTTTCTTATATCAGACGGCTCCCATTAGGAAAAAAAACAAGGTCGCCGAACATACTTCCGCCTCTTGACCTTTCGTACTGATTCTCCCATTTCTTTTTACCCACGCTTTATAGTGGCGATTTCCAATTCCTTGTATCCTGCACTAATCTGTACAGGTCCTTGGCCAGTTGATCGATATAATCCTGCGGCTTCATTTTTCGCTTCCCGCAGATTGCCTGCCTTCTTGGATTTGAGCGCTTGCATTCACAGACGCAGTCTCTATTGACCCTTTACAGTTTACACAGTCTGCAGTCTCCACTGTCGATCCCAAATTTCCGAATGTCTATTCAGTGCGCGATCTCCCGTTAGGAAACCTACTAGGGAAATGGAGGGGGGGGGGGGGAGTGACAGGTAAAAACATGCAATTTATTCACCGATTGATTAGAAAATTTGACACAACATTGCATTCAAAACGCGCGTGTTTTTATATATAGATGTTAGGTAAAAACATGCTTGTCTTTCTTTTTAATTTAACCCGACTGGGCCACAGCAACGCGTGGTCAGAAACAGCTAGTATGTAATACAAATGTCATTATATTTTGGGTGCACACATTTTTGAAAATCAAACAATTTCGTCAACAAACATGCTTGTCAAAATTTTTATTTGAAGGTAAGGCATTCTTCCTTTTCCGGGGTGTAGAACTGCAACGTTAGAAAGTAGTCGAGATAAAATTAGTTTATGAAAAACGCATTTCTAGTTAAAAAAAAAATTACATATACGCCTTCATAATACACAAACATTGTATTTTCATTTGTATTTTAAATAACCTATTACTTTTTCTGTGTAAGTAGTAAGCAAAAGATTTCTTTTGTTATCTAAAAAATATAACAGCCTGTTATTACAAGAACATTAGTGTGGAGTGTTGAAATATGATAATGATGTGTTCCTTGAAATCGGCATAGTGCTTGAGGGTTAAATACAGGTTATGCAACTGCCATATTCGTTTTGTGTATGAATAGTTAATACATTTCTTTTTATTGATCTATCGTAAAGATTCTCATGCAGTTGTATATTTGTGTGATATTGCGAAGCTGTGCCCATCATAGTGAGTTAGAAGTTAGAAATGGTATTAGAAATCCTTACCCCTAAGTTGGCATATCGCAGATTCTTGTTGCGCAAGATTCGTTCCGGCCGATCCGAGGCTCCTGGTCGACGCGGTCAATTTATCCTTCAGTTCTATAAGTTCCCGTTCCGTGACCCGTTGGTGTAACTCGAGCGAGTCCTTCTCCTGCTTCAGTCGGTCCAAATCGAGCAGTTGCGACGCCGATTGCCTCTGCAAACATTCCTTATCTACTATGGCGCGCTCCAAGTTTTCACGGCACGTTCTCAGTTCTATCTCCACGGTCGCTAGGGTATCGCTGCAGGACAAATTGCGACTCCGCAATCGGTTCAATTCCTATGCAAAATTTGTCCCTTTTAGCATGTGTTTACGTACAGCGTTATTAATAGATCCGCCGTTTTACATCTCCCATTAACGATAAAGGCAAAAGTAATGGGGTGGTAAATTGTGCAAATTTTAAGTGTTAAGTGAATGTTGATATAGACAAAGGCAAAAAAATGGGAACCATGTTTTTAAAATGCATTTTATCCTTGTTTTCTAATGTAATAATAAAATTTATTGGAAACCAAATAATGGATAAAACGTAAAACAATGTACTGTACTATATAATGTATTTACATTAGAAAAGCAAGCATAAAATATTCTCACATGGAATATACACCTTGCTTTCTAATGAGAATAAAATAGTTATCCTATCCAAGTATATATTTCATTTGAAAATAAATTCATTGAGAGCACTCTTACTTTAATAAATGAAACATTTTTCTGTAGGTATGTGTGAGTTATGGCCCTATGAGAAGGATGGGCCACGATAAAAACTCATGAAATGTATGGGAATAGAAGTCACATCGCAGGAGAAAGAGAGGAAGGACAAGATCACAGGATAGAAACATAAAAGCTACGTAAAAAAGAGCTACGTAAAGATACGTAAAGAAGAGCTACGTAAAGATACGTAAAGAAGAAAGAAATCTGGAAGCGAGGATGCGGTAGATGACTAATGTTCTTTTTTTAATATTATACATACCATTAAATACAACTCTAGAACAATATTTATTTACCTGAACTAACTCTGAAGTTTTATGAACCAGTGATTCTGTAGACGTATGCGCACTCTCACAAGGTTCAGTTCCCAAAGCAACCGTTAACCGCCTCACCAAATCCTGGAAGGCATTTCTGGCTGTTTCCTTCTTCTGTTCTTCACTGTTCAAATCCAATTCCAAATTCCTTATCTTCTTCTCCAGTTCCTTAGCCCGCTCTTCTTGGTACTTATTATCCCTCTGTAATGTCTGCAAGGCGATCTCGTTTCTACCTTGCGCCGCATGCAAGGTTCTTTCGCGTTCTTCCAACTCGCACAGCCTCTTCTTCAAGGATACGATAACCGCATTTTGTCTTGCGTTCTGTTCTCTTAATTGATCGGCTTCCATTTGCAATTCCATGCATCTCTGCTCCCTACCTCTGAGTTGGCAATGCATTTCTTTCAATTCTTCCGCTAATCTATCCTTCTTAAATTGTAGACCCGCTAAATCGCTTCGCAACGATGTTGCGATATCTACGTCGTCAGTATCCATCTGCAATTAAGAGATTTTTAGATATCAAACTGCTAAAAGACCAAATAACTGTTTCTTACAAATCCATGTTAGTATTTACGCAATCTACGTATCAATGAAAAGAAATATCGTGAGTTTACTCGATTCGTAACGGTAATAAACAGTTGAAACGTTAGCGTTAAGCGGGGCACGCGATCACGGATAACCACAGTTTGATGTTCGCCAATCAATCGACTGAACACTGGAATTCTTCGGTGGCAGCGACCGACAATAACTGAGTTCCTGTTGCAAATCACGAAGTTACCCGGTGCCTTCATTGTTTACGCACGTTATTTGATCAATTTGATGTCATTGTCGTTACAATGAACTCCCTTGGGAACCGTTTTCCCCAGGGGTTGTACGTAAATAATAAATATCTGAATACAGGTTAAAAGGTTTCATGATTTTTTCAGACGTAGAGGGCGTTTCCAAATTAGAGTAGATTGACGCTAGTTCAATCAAGTGATTTCTTGCAATAATATTTGTTATATATTTTAAATAACTATGACTTGTTATTTAAAATTTAGCCAAGTCGTAACAGCATAGAATAATTTGTCGTTTATTTTGCTTTTCCCCAAATTTATAGTTCTTTTTGCTAACGATTTTGTAATTTTCTTAAGATTATTGAATCGACGCAAACAATTGTGACGGTAATTTCTTCAATATACGAGGTAAAAGTTGGAACACGATATTAAAAGTTTTTTCGATGGTACAATAACCATCATTTTATATCAAAACGAAGCATGAAGCAATCATTAGCTCATATCCACAATTGAGTTTATATTTCATCTATCCTACGAGATGTTTAGCCTTTAATTTTTAAAGTTTCTGGCAATTGTCCGAAAGACAACTTCTGTCTATATACAGCTGTACAGTAGTACAATGTAAGATTTTGCTATTCACATTCTTATAGATTTTGTGAACGTATGTACATGTTTAAAAAATCTCATAGTCTCAAGAAATATCACCGTCTGTTGAAAAGTTTGCTGATAGATATTTATTTAAGTAAACAACTTACTCAAAATATGATTGCCTGTTTATCGACTGCAAATATTAATTTATGTCGATAAACAGAAATTTGATAAATATTACTATTAAAAAATAAATTGACAAATAGAAAAAAAATGGTTGAGGTCCTAGCAAATAAACGCTAGGACGAAACGTAATTTTTTGAATGAAGTAAAATATTGATATTTTATTTATTTAATGGCCAACAGGTAACCCCATGCAGGTCGCACATGTACATATGTAAAGACATGGTATGTAACACTATGGAAGAACATGAATAACTT
>JARFOC010083748.1:0-14382 GCA_031763485.1 Osmoderma eremita
TATCTACTATTGCTGAAATGTGTAAAATGCTTCACCAATCTGGAGCAAATAATATTGATTTTGATGCATACACAAGTATTGATAATAACTTAGTCCATGAAGAGGGAAATGTAGAAATAAGCAATGATATTGGTGGAGTTTCGCAACGAGAAGAATCCGATTCTAATGAGGAAATGATGGATAATGATGAAGAGAGTACAATCAAAACGTATAACGTTTTGAGTTGGTATCTGAATTGAAACAACATTTTGAAGGCATGGTTTTGAAAATAAGAAATCTACATCAAACAACAATGTTAGATTTCTTTAGCCTAGGTCTTAATTATCTGTTAAGTAACTAAGTATTAATATTAGCATATCTAGCATGTGTATATGTCTTCAATATAAAATAAACAAAGTATATATGTACCTGCGGTATTATGTATGTTTTATTTTTTTCTGTGTATGTTTGTAGGTTACATAGAAAACTAATAGTGAAGTTAAAAGCGTAACATATATGTGTGCATGTGTACATATATTAATTTTCGCCAATTTCTTTTAAGCGGACACCTCTTTCAAGCGGACAAATTTGAGGCGACCGTAGGTGTCCGCTTAATAGAGAGTGCACTGTAATGGTAGAAAATACAATTTTATAATTGGAATTTTTTCATTATTTTAGAGGAAATGCATTGTATACAAGATCTTGTTTCATTTCAAAAAGGTTGGTAAAAGTTTTCTTTATATTCACGTTTTAAATCAACTATTTTTGTAGAATTTTGTCTAGCTGAAAATAATCCTTTTATATGAGTGTATAGTAAGATGGTACGAGTACAAAGCATTACATGCATACAAGGAATTTTTTTAAGGAAAAAAAAAACGCCTGGAAGATACTAGATATTCCGGTTGTTATGTATCTGCAAGAAATGTAAAAGAACTAAAATGCAGATCTTTCCCCATTCAAAATGCATGCAAGGTATATATTCAACAAGGTTTGTCGATATTGGCTTTGCGTTTTATACGACAATATACTCCGGTGTAATAGCACCACCAGATAAGAGCTAAAACGTTATTGGAGGGAGCACCTTTAAGCACTCGATTGCACGAGAAGTTATCTAGTCGTCTAGTGAATGAAAACACTATATAAATTTAAAGTTTCCGATACACACAATACACAGTTCGTAATTTATTACTTATCGATTTCATAACATAGAAAATGTTCTCTAGTTTAGGCACATATGCACTCTCACCTAATTAAGGTCGTCCATTTAACTTACAATTAGTAAGTAAGCCCTCAAATTAAATCTAAATTGATTGGCGTAGAACGATCAGGCCCGAACTAGGTATTTGCCTGATTAGAATCGTTAACATGGGGTTGGAGTAGTTAAGGCTGGAAGTTTGTAAATCTCAAGTTTCAATTTCGTATTTCGTTCCACAGGCGGGAGTTGGAGATGTTATTATATTAATTAAGAATAGTTTCGCAATGCGATCGCAAGATTGTGAGAAATGTGGATTTGATTGTAGTAACAAAATTGATCTTTTTCTTTAATTATCGGAATGTTGTTTAATCTTTCCAAAAACAATTTTTTCTCAAAGTAAAAGTGTCACCACGTTGCTAATATAGTATAGTGTTCAAACAGTTCAATTAATGAGTGAGAGGAAATGCTGTAGGTATGACAAAGCCTGTTGCTAGTATAAATTATTAATCTGGATTTTTGGCAACCTCTAAACCAGAGGTTCCCAAAGTAGTCGACATGGACCCCGGGGATCGATTTCGTCTTGTTGGCGGTCCATGTCGGCGAGAGAAAAAATTGAAGCCCACAAGATTTAAATGAGTGCGACACTTTCTAATTGTATGACCTAACGCTCAACGTAGAGCCTACATGCGTAGCATGGATAGCAGACGGCTTATTGTATTCATTGGCTGCCTGGCTTGTGTCAACAAGGGACATCACCTTGCATGTTATATATTTTGTTCAGTCCATGATAAAATCATATGAAAAAGTTTGATCGCCTGTTAAAATTTTGTACATCGTTAAACATTAATCTCAGCCTCTCTTCACGAGCCGTCACTGCACTCTTTGTGAAATAAATCCTGAACGCTTGAGTAGGCGTGCTGTTCGAAATTTGATTGTCAGTTTCAAAGCTCGTGTCTTTCGTTTAAAAGGCAAAAGGGGAGTTTTCAAATAAAAGGAATTTTCAATTTAAACTGATGCCAGAATTTAACATTACGACTTGTGATATTATAAACTTTTTTTTTACGTTTACATTAGAAAAAAGAAAATAATAATAAACTTCCATTTTTAGATACCCTAGTAACTAGAAATACCGGAAGAAAACCAATGTAAACAGATTTATAACAGCCGATTCAAATCATTGTTTTCAACACAAAGTAGCTAGCTTAAATTTTCTAGTTCATCGCTTGTCAAGTTTTCCACTGACAAAGGATAGATGTAAAACATCAGAATTAAATTACATCAAACAAATCGCTGAATACAATGGTTTTCCGAAGGATTTGATAAACAATCTCGTGAAAAAGCATAAATACAAACTGCTGACTAAAAACTGTACAACTCTGATACCACAAGGTTACCCAGGCAGTCAATTTGTGAAACTACCATTGCATAAATCAACTAAAAAACTATCAGAAATTACGTATTGCGTACAAAACTAATAATTCTTTGAAGAACCTTTTAGGAAATGCCAAAGATAAAATTGAGGTAGATCAGAAATAGATTGTAAAGAATGTAATGTAAAATATATTGGGCAAACGAGGCGACCGATTTTAAGGCGTTTTAAGGAGCACATCGCTCATTTTAGAGGAGGTAGACCAGAAAAGTCTAGTGTTGCCCAGCATATTACGGAAACAGGTCACGGCTTTTCAACAGAAAATCTTAGGTTAGTCAAACAAGTCCTTAATCTCAGAGAATTGGACAGTTACGAGAGCATTTATATTCATAAGATTAAGAACAATGTTATGAATTCTGACAAAGGACCTATCCGGCATTCTAGTTTATACGAACTTTTAGAATGAAAAGAAAGGCAAGCATGAACAAATTTGGAATGAATGTAACACTCTTAATAGGCGTGTTAGTGACTCATGGTTGTATTTGTTTATGGCTGTTATATTCATAATCCAGAAGATATTGCTTATTGCTTGTCTTTCATTGTAACATTAGATATAATAGTATTTATATTATTATAGGACTCTCTAGAATTAATTGTATGGCAAGTGTATACAAATTTATAAGGAATGCAGGATTCTTAATTGTGAGGTTATTGACTTATGTAATACATGTTTATTTCTAATATACTAATAACATTTTTGCATTTATATATGTTTGGTATTTTCATAATCTGAAATATATTAACCGTTGCTTGACGTTTATTGTTACAATATTTACTCATTGTAATTAATTTTTACCGGCCCCATTAGATAAATAACATATTATTAGTAAGCCGATCGTTGCAGGATTAAGTAGTATATTTAGGACATTGGTTATAACCGGAAAATAATGTTGTTAGTGGTGTTCTCTGTGGTGTATATCTCCGAGAGTGCTACGTCTGACATTATTCTCTTTTGTAGTTTTCTGCTGAGAATAGCAACACCGCATCCTATTATTTTATATATTATAAACTGTCCGAATTCAAGTCTTTTTTATGTTATCAAAATTCGAAATAATAACAAAATAGCTAACAGCTTTTTGTTAACATTAACGTTGCAAAATATTTATCAGGAGATGATAACTTTGCTTTTAATTCTTATCTACTTAACTAAGCATCAAGTGCCTACATACCAACTTGTCATTAAGGACGACGCGACGTGAAGGTACGTCATACAAAATAACCCAATATCCTGCTTATTGAATGCATTATTACAACACGATAACGCCATCGAAAATTGGCGACGGGAATTACGAACTTATCGATTGAGAAGTCAACGTTCTCTCACTACGATTGACGGGCGAGATATCCACACACACACAACGTGTAAGCGAATAAATTACATTACAGACGTCCGGCGAAAATTGGCGTCGCTTCATTAAACCCCGATAAGATTAATCACCTGAAAGCCTAGGGTGTGGAGTACGTTTTTTAAGCCGGCTGTATATTCATAGTGTAGTAGTGAGTATGTAGCTTTTGCGTAATTAAATTTCGAAAATGACTAATGCAGAACTTCGTTAACATACGACCTAGAAAGCATGTATTTGATACTTCTTTTTGTACTGCTTTTTGTTTCAAAGAAAACAAAAAATTCAATAATAAAGAATTTTCATATCCCGAGTACTAAAATAAACCTTTCTTTTAATAATAACTTAATTTTTTTGCTTCATTATTTATTCCTTTACCGACAGAGGGTAGATGAAAAGATTTTGAATGCGAAAAATATTGCAGACATACATTTTAATAATGTACCTGTACGGAAGTGGATTTTTTTATATCGTTCAGATCCAGCGTCCTTTTAAAATTAAATTTGAATTGGTAACAATCTACAAAAGTATTATTACATCCAAGGGTCTCTCGAACTTTGCCCTTGTTTATAAGGCTCCGCTGAAGAGCGATCCGTTTTCTTGTTGTATGTTCTAATCATCTGTTCTAACACGAAAATGTATCTGTATTTACTTATACACTATCCAAGCATGGAGCAAATTGTCACAGTTATAGCTAATGATTTAACGCTATGCTTTTGTAGCAGATGACAATGGTCCTCTTGGAGGGTAAATATCATCCAACTTAAAAGACAAATATTTCAGAAATCTTTTTTGTACCCGTTCCAATGTTAGATTCAGGTAAGTAAAGATAGGGTACCACACTACCGAGGCATACTCTATCTTACTCCTCACCAGTGCATAGTATACCACCTTCAGTGACGCTATATTAGTGAAGCCACGGCATCACCTAATCAGAAAACCCAACAGTCTATTAGCTTCACTACAAACTGAGAGTATATGCTGTGTAAGATTGAGTTGGCTCTCAAACATTACACCCAGGTCCATAATCTCACTTTTTCGTGATAAGCCTACGTTATTAATAGTATAGTTTGCGAAGAAAGGGTCCTTAGATTTAGTATATGACATAACGAAGCATTTCTCAGTATTGAGTCTGAAACCATTCAGCGATAATAACAAATCACCAATAAAGATGTTAAACAGCAGTGGTCCTAGGTTGGAGCCTTGTGGTACACCAGTACAGACTTTAAACATCTATTCTTAAGATAAGACTCGAAGAGCTTCATCAACCCGTCAGAAAAACCAAAATATACCAGCTTTTAATAACGCATGATCAGTTACATGGAATGCTTTTGATAGATCTGTTTGTATACAACGTCCACTTGTTGTCTATTATCTATAGCTGTACTTATAAACTGCGCAATATTAGCTAAATTAGTAATTGTTGATCTCCCAGTGACCATGCTGATATTTAGATAAATAAGGCTTTACGTTTTTGAAAATTCCAGTGAAGAGGTGTTCAAACGTCTTTGCAAAATCAGGTAAAATACAAATCGGTCTATAATTAATGATATTTGTCTGGTCACCTTTCATGAAAACTGGTGTTACCCGACCTACTTTCCATAATCTGGGAAATTTTTTGTATGTATACATAAATTAAAAGTTATGGTACGAGGTTTAGCAAGAATGGTTGTACACTTGTGAATTAACGTATTGGGAATCCCGTTGTGACCAAAAGTATTCTTCAAACATCAGATACTTTCCGAAACATCCACCTCAGAAAAAAAACCTACGTGAAAGTAATTTGCAAAGCTAAAAGGCAAATCCTGTATGAATTTCAGCGGCCCTGACAAAAATGTTTCAGAGAAATGATTGACGAAAGCCTGTACAATATTTTCAGGACTTACCAACACGTGGTGCATAATAATACATCTTCCCAGGGATCCTTGTCGTTTTACGTTTGCTGTTTTAAAGTTTTCTTTGAATGAATTTAACATTATTGCCATTTCACAAAACAAAAAGATAAGTCATATAAAACTATGGCTAAAAGTTGTATCTTCATCAATATATAAAAGATGCTTACTTTCGAATTAACCTCAATTGACGAACTTTCACAAAATCCAAGGGTAAACATTTACTACAACCTCTCAAAAATTCATAACGCGAATATTCCTGGGTCATCTATCGACTTTTGTTCAATTCCCGTAAGACAATAAGGAAACCTGTATTGTTTGCATACTTATTTGAAAATGCAAGTTAAATGTTACTATGCCTGACAACATGTCACAATTAGCGCGGGTCTCTCCTACGAAAATTACTCCGTTGGTTATAGGCCTTAATATAACAGGAGATGTGTTTAATTTGTTAACGTGTTAATTGCCCGGAATAATATACATATACAAATGTAATATTATACAGAACCTAACACAATATATACCTATCACATTAATTAATAAACTTTGTTTATGTTTGAATACAGGAGGTATCTCTCGCTGGCTGTGAAACTAGGGTTAAATGTATAAATACATTTCATGCTCAGATCCATCTTAACATAATATTGCTTCATGACGAATGTACTGAGTGAGTTATTTCAAGTGACATGTGGTGGTATCACAAAAAGAAAAATCATTTTTGAAGCAACTATTAACTATAAAAACTTGTCCCTGTCGTTGTGATGCTAATTCTTTGACATCGTTCGTTTATTAAATATCTTGTCTGTGGTTGGTCTTGGCTGTTCCGTAGCGTCTCTCATGGATTCCCATTTATTTGAGGGCCCACGATTCTAAGTAAGCCTCTTCATTAACTATAAATCACGGGGTTCCGCAAGGAGTTATCTTGAGCCCGCTACTATTTTCTCTTTATACCTCTCGTTTGTCTGCACCTAACGTCCAGCAGCAGATGTCTTTGGAGTTTTAGGAAAGAGTCATTCTAACGTGAAGCTAAGGATACGGCGTATTGAATGGGTGACAGGCATCCCTCCGTCGTACAGATTAGTAGCCCGAAACAACTGTCAGTGTGTGAGGGTGTCTCTTGCTCCACAACCAGCTGTGTTGTGATCCAAAAAATATATTTTGAAATATATTTATATATTTTCAATGTGAATTTAATTTGAGTTTAAAACCAAGGGCACCCAGAAATGTTTCAGTAAACTTCCACAGAAAAAAAATTCTAAACATTTGTAACATGTAGATTTCATTCGACGTATTTTGTAAATAAAATAAGTTATCCGTGCGGATTGGGGGTAGCAAGGCCATCTAGCGGCGAATAGATTAGACGCGACGGTCGATAGCGATCGGTTATCAGATATCAGACAGAAATCGATAAATCAGATAATTCTAGGGTTTTGGGCGTTGTAGGCGGATTGATAGTCAAATTCGTCCTTTTTAAGTCTTCAAGTGTTCGAAGTCACTCGCATTATTGGATTTTTGTGGAACATTAGTTTTGAAAATAAATTCTGTGGAAATATTTATGGGAAATCCATCCTGAAATACAGGGATTATATCCAATAATAATGTTACGTTCGATTGGGGAACGTTCACAAGATTTTTGTGGATTAATTGACTTACACCTTTTACTTATTTTTTCACTTATTTAATTAAATCAATACATATTAGTTATACACCAAAGTTTGTCTTACTTAAATGAACTTTGTAAGAAATATCTAACTCGGACGATATTCACCTCCGCTCTTCCGTACGTTGAAACTCGGGGAAAGAACGATTTCTAACGGAAGTGGCGCCAAACCTTTAACCCAGCCGTCTTCACTAAGCTGGCCGGAGCAACCCCGGGTAGGGTGGATATCACGTTACGAGGGTTTTATTGTGCCTTTGGCAATTGTGGCGTCTGTGGTTCTGGCGGCCTTGTGGTCGTTAGACATTCTAAACATCCAGCACTTGTACACACAATTTTATATAACCACAACTTGCGCATACGATTTCAATACATTAGAACCAATCAATAAATACATATCTACGCATGCATATGTGCAATAGTAAAACGAAGTCACATACTTTGTTTTATGTGCAACACGAAAACCACATTTATTATAATTTTCCCAAAACTAATTTGATCTTCGCAAACCGCGATACAAACTTTGTTCTGTTGTAGTTTTAGCTATTAATAATGGAGACATACGCAAACATTCCTATGGCCTCATTTTTATACGACAAAGACCCATTAGTGAAATATTAATTTTAATTTTTCCGTAGCGTGCATTAGTGCCGTATATCTTTTATAACACAATTAAGGAACATTTCGTGTGTGGAGGAACCGATGTTTCTTTCGCCTTATAATTTCAGAGGAACAATTATCGGCGACTAACACACCAAAATGATCACGAACAAGCTTTTAGTGAATCCGGGACGTTTTAGGAATAGGGTGATTGATTTGATGTATTGCTTCTGAAGTAATATTTCAAATCAATTTATTCCGACTAAATTAACAAGAAATATGTTCAATTAATTCCACATTACTCGTCGACTTTTTTCTGAAACGAGATAGGAGTATTTGACAACAATCTGTGTACATATTAACGAGGGGGCATTGATATCTAGTTAACCTGATGATGAATTTTACAAAATGCTCTATAATTTGTTTGACCGATTTGTTCCAGTCAGTCGAACGTCAAAATTATCAAAACGATCATCTCCGGTGTGGTTCTCAAAGGAGATCGTTAACAAACAACATCAAGGAGAAATATTCGGTTTCATAATAGATATAAACGAACGAAAAATCCAATTGATTTTGAGAACTTCAAGATACTGCGCGTTCAAATTAAATCAAAGATCCGGCTAGCGTACGGTCATGTACACCCTGTACATTTCTCCTCGCCCCGAATAGGCTGGAATGCAAATGCATATTCCCTAACACTTTATATACATAAATGTCAGGCAGCAAAAGGCTTGTCATCCAGATCGATTTCAATTACTTAGAGTGCGATTCTAATCTATTATAGTTTATTGGGGAAATAAGCCCGACATTTAGCAAGATAACCACTTCTTAAGTTAAGTTCAAATGGATAGTAAACCCGTACTGACATTCTCTATAATAACCACGTAACATTTAACATTTCACATATGTGCATCTAACTAAGGTAATGCAGTACGCCTTCCTCTGATTCTCTTACCACAAACGTCGAACCGTAGACCAGTAATGTTGCATAATGCTACAATGCATAACCTAATTTTTTCAATTCATTTCCCAGATACTTTCTTGCCAGTGTAATACATTGGGTTTTCCATTCGAACTTTTAATTCCCAATCTTCTTTGATCAAAAATAACGAAATTTACTAATTTTTCTACAGAATTACGCACACAGTTACAAACGACTTGAGTTTACAGTCACAGGTGATATACGTACACCTTTTTTTATACGCACCGATAAACATTATTTATACCACCACATAGTAAAACGTGAAAATATTTTCGATTTTCACACGGGAAATCGATGCGATAGCTTTAACCTCCGACCCAGATGAGTTCTTAATCCCTTGTGATAAGAAAATACGTAGTACCCAGGACGTGGAACGTACTAAAGTTACGGGCTTACAACCGTACCATTTCGAAATCAGATGTCCGAAGGTTCGAGCCTACGTTTTGCCTTCTTTCATGCAGCTGACATTTACGTTCGCGGTACAAAAAAGGGTTTTTGGAGCGTTGCCAGTTTTGACAAGGAAATGTTGCTTGTGTATGTGCTCGCTCTAGAAATCATATGTAATGGGTATTAAGCCGTACGAAGGAATGATTTCTTACTAAGTTAGGATAGATGATAAATGCGTAGCAATTCAGAAAATGGAGAAAAATAGGTTTAATATGGATTTATCATCGATTACTACGGCGACATGAATGTTTGTAGTTACATCATTAATCGATAGGTAAAGTGAAGACAAGCGTAATATCTAAAAACAGGCTGATTCATTTTCGATCTTCACCATGGGGGTCTCGCTTATTATTGAAGATAGAATGCTAGCTAGTTAAGATATACGCCCATATATTATTAAGTATCAATGAACTAGTTCAAGTGAGATAGAATATGATTGAGTACGCGTTGATGAGAGCTTTCATAATGTTTACTGCATTGTATGCAACCTAATACATGTTAGACAGAGAATATTGCACTCTTGACATTTGAGATATATCTTTTTAATAATTCTTTTGTTAATAACCTGAAAAAATTCTCGTACAATTCGTTGCAATCACGGTTGGTGTAAGTGAATCAAAATGAATTTGTTACAGACACTGCATAAACAAATCTGACGTAACTACAAACATTCCTAGATATGGAACCATACAATACTATGAATAGGAGTTGAAATACAATCGAATAATGAATATTATTTGAGCAAAGGCTTTAGTCTCGGAGAAATAATTTATACTTCCCTTTATTATGGTTAACAAAAGTTTCCCCTTAAAATTCCCAGTATGAATTCACGCGCGCGAATGGTGAAAAGAGACCGGTATGAATCCACAAAAGAACGAATTAAAACTAAAGGTTGGGCGTACAAGGCAAATCACACGCTAAACAAAAGAAATACGCTCCACTTTTGCCGTAGGCGAGGCTTAATAGGTTGGTCATTAAGGTCGGGTTTCACCTTTTCGCGAAAATAACTAGAATATGGTTAGTTACTCTTTTCCTTTGTAATTTTTTTCTTGGAATCGACGTTTTACGTGACTCAGCGTTATTTGTACAACCATATTATAGTTTTCATATGTATTCTCATGCTTGATATTATTTATTTATGCGGTGTGGAGTGCTTTTGTTAAGTGCTGATGTTTGATGTCAAATTATCAAAAATATAATATTCTTTTCTATTTTAAAACCCGTTCGGGGAAAACTACGTTACAACGTAAATGCAAAATCTGTTGTAAATCAAAAGGAAAACTGAATCAAGAACGGTTGTTATTACAGATTTACATAAAAGTTAAAGATAATTGATTTTTAACAAATTCGAATAGAATACTCAGTATTTACGTCTTAAGCAGCTATGAATTGTAAAATCTACGTCTGCACTATATATTTATAAATGATACAAATTGGCATTTGTTCTGTATACGTCAAACTTAAGTTAAAGAATATTTGATGCAAATTCTTATACACTGTGTCCGCCTGGTAACGAAACGCTAGAGACGTTAATTATGTTGCAGTCCAGCAATTCTACCCTAGGGATCTTGAAGCAAAAAAAAAATTGAAATGGGAAATTGGTGTCATTCAGATGCAGACCTATTCCTCTTAAAGTCCACCATCTTTAATTTAAGGAAAAGTTCAATAATACCGGTTCGCACGCAACTTTAAAAAAATGATCCCTACCGTTCCTTTTGTAGTATCTACATTAGTATGCGCGTCTGTAGAAGGTAATTCTACGTTATCGGTGCCGATTTGGATACATCACGCGCATCTGTTAGTAGTATCTTCAACAAGAACGGTTATAAAAGTCTTAAAATATCGAAACAGAACTATTGCCTGCTTACACAGAAGAATGCAGTTCTTGCGAATACGTAACAGATGAAATTAATTTAAAAAAAATATTTACGGACGAACCATTTTTTTCGCTAACTCGCGGTCACAGTGTATCTTTATAATTTATAATATTGGTGTATCTACCCTTCCCTCTAAGGCACTTCAAATGTGTACATAGAGGAGGTATGTACGTTCCTTCACGCTGTCTAATCAATCATCAACGATCAAATACGGCAGAGGAAGTCATTTCGCGGAATGTGTAGAAAAGTTCCCGCATTAACAGCCTGTATGTAACTTGAACAAGATAAAGATTCAACACCATTAATTTTTCATTAGTAAAAGAGTGAAACTTATAAATTTATTAACCATCTTTAGATACGCTAGCAATTATAAATAATAATCTTTTAATTGTTTGGGTAGAAATCTATTATCGACTTTAAACAAATATGTTATATTTGGATTTTCCTAAGTAATACACGTGTACGCATTTTGTAATGTCAATGTTTACTAGATACAATTTACGCTTCTGTGGTTGGCAATGTCTCAACGATATTAAACATTGTGCTGAATTCGAAAACAAGCCCCTTTTTTAACGGATTTTCTAACACAAATTTTCCATTAGGAAATTTGAACACTTCGTGTTCCGTATGCTAGTTCAATGCATACGTATCTGAAGTCGCTTCAAAGAAAGATATTCATTCCCGTTACATGCTATAAAAATGTCAACCGAATGGTTACAAACAAATAAGTTTAACAGTTTTCAACAATACTAAGTGTTGACTATATACAAGCGAACGTGTTAAACGAAACAATTTTTGTTTGAATGAACTTTTTCTTTTGTCAAAGCGCAAGTTACCTAGTATTATTTTTAATTTAAGACGAATTAATTAATTTATTATTAGATTATTTGTTAGTTTTGAATAAATGTCTTAAAATTATCGACTCAAATTCAGTCTGTTGGTGAAGAGTAGCTCTCTCTACTACATTCGCCGGTTAAGACTTATGGCTCTTCTAACTTTATCTTCAGTTAGGCGGTCTAAAAACGACAATTACGTCTCTATAAATTACTATTACGCAGATTCCACGGAGGCCGCATTAAATATCTATTAAGACGACGAGAGTGTAAGGTAAGGAGTTTAGAATTTTGCGAAAATGTAGATTTTAATTAGGCCAGAAGCGTTCTAATTAATTACGGCAGGGATTAGCCGAGGTAAAGGTACATTCACCCGCTCAAATATGTTTATAAATATGTACATACTCGAACTACATAAAATGTTCGAAGTTGCTATGGAAAATTATTAATTTATAGTAATAGTATTTTTAGAAGCGAATACAGGTACTCCTCACTTAACGAACCACCTATATATAGTTCGCAATTACGTAATATTTCCAAAGTTAGTATGGAAAATTACTAGTACCCACTCGCTTAACCATCATTCGAAATTCAGACCTAATTAACTAACGTATAAGGGGGAAGTTTTGAAAATTTGCTATAGATGGCGCTACAATATACTTCTAACAAATATAGTCTAAGCTTAACGACCCTGCTCCAACAATTGATATTGGTCCTTAAGAGGGTATATCCTGTATATTGATTTTTCCAAACACTTGTTAATTCTCTATTATTACGAGATTTTTCTGTAATATTCGCGATGTACGGCTACTTTTTTCTCAACTAAATTGTTGCAGTTGAATATATTTCCATCTATGTATCTATTTCGTCCAATATTTCTCTGTATGAGCTGAAACTAGGACTCTATACTACTGGAAATAATAGTATAGTCCAGCCAGGAGCAGATAATGGTACTAAATAAAAGAATATCTATGTCTTTTAAATACATTGTAAAATCACAATATATTTTCGAACACCGTACCATACAATTGGGGTTTGGAAGATTGTTTACAAATTAATTTCACCGATTCATACAAGAGACCAGACAAGCAATATTACAAGGATCACTTCGTTGGGCGTTATTTGCACCGAAGAAGAAGAGACTCTGAGTTTTAGTAACTAAGCAATTGGCACGGTATTAGACGACCGAAAATAAACAAAAAGAAGAAGATACATAAATAAGGTAGAAGAAGTAGCGTCAAGTTCGAATCGATAGGAGCTCTTGTAATTATTACAAATAGTTTCGTGATTCATCTAAAGAGAAGAAGGACAATTAGATATTTGGATTAAAGAAGAAAGAAATCAAGGAAGATACGAAAAGAAGAGGGTGGAACACGATACATTTAAACACAACAAGACTAGTTGAGGTATAGTTCTCTCAACTAAACAACCGACTTTTGACATCTTGTCATTTCATAACATGGTTGCCAGAGCCTTGCTGAGTAGATCATTTCATTTGATAAAAAGTGGAAGTTGATTATGTGCCTTGTGGTAAGTATGTGAAATACAACGTGTTTGATATGGTTCTAGTACTTATTGTTTTACACTCGAGTTTTTATCCCTCCCTCTGTCCTATTAAATCCAACGTCACACGACAAATGCCAAGTAAGTGCGTTGACAACTTGCCTCAGTTAGGTAACTGGCAACGCTCTAATTGTAGAAATCGTATGGAAACGAAATGTCACTAGATTTGCTGACTGTAAACTTGCGTTTGGTTGTGTTTGTATGATTTTAACATTATCAAAGTCAAAAGTCGGGGTGTTTCGTTGCGAGAACTATATTCTATAATTCTTATATAGCCAAAATTCGTTGTATTTTTATATATACATAGTAACCTAATTTCAAAATTCTATCTATAACAATCACTAGGATTTTTCATATATGTCATAATTCAAATGTATTAAATTTCTAAGTTGTCATATTATTTTTCGAAAGTTGCCTAATTATATCAATCTAGCGTAACACATTGAACTCAAGAGTTATTAATACTAAATTTAAATCATATGTGTGTAATGGAACGGTAAAATTCAGGATATTTTTTATTTAAACAGAAAGTAAGGTTCGTGCAGTTTTGGGAAAGTTTAAGTTGAGGGTATTTAGATTATCTGG
>JARFOC010083759.1:0-14382 GCA_031763485.1 Osmoderma eremita
TATTCCCGAAACACGTGTCGTCCCGAATTAATTAATACTTGTGCGGGAGGAGTAATCCGAACAGTGTGTTTATTTACTGTAGGTGCAATTTTCCATATTAGGATTTATTCGGAAAAATTTACGTCAAGAGAGATGGGAAAAATTACAGACATCACCCTCCTTAGTAAAAAATGCACTAATAACATGTCGATTACATTTACTTGCACAAGTTGTTGATCAATCGTTGTAGCGTTAAAAACCTTTTTTTATGGTGGTTAATCACTACTTAAGAATTTTAAAAAATACAATTTTTTTAAACATTAATATCACTCTTATTATGCAATTTTGTCAGGATATTTTTACGTTAATAACCTTATTTTCAGATGTTTAATCACCCCTTGAAAATAAAATCAAAAGACCGCAAACACCCTGTATGCATACAAACGTCACTGGATCTTGCCCTCGATTATCATATTTTAGCGAATCACACCTCCACCCAGTTCCCATTGTAGAATACCACGTTTCTTCGAAAGGTGTAGTTCAGAACTTGCGTTAACGCTTAAATATATTACGTACTCGCGTTACTCCACGAGCACGTGGCATCACGATGATGAATCACGATTTGATAATCGTGACAATTGAGATAAGCATTGACGAAAGTATGAATGAGAAGGTGTCATCTTAATTGGCGATATGAACCCATTAAATCCAATGTAATTTAATTTCCGAAGAACACAGAGGTGTTGGAGCTTAATTACACGAAACTGATGAGTAATGTCGAATATATTTCACGAACGTTTATCTGTGACCTTCCGATAGTATTTAATCGATTTAGCTAAAGAGACTTTTCTACGCTGAATTGGTTTATTTCGTGATAATGTTTATAAGACTTAAAATCATATGTATTTCCTTGTCTATGATTTGCTTAATTGATTCATCTACTAGAACGTTTATTCACTTTGCGATTTCATGAAATATCTGAAAACTGCGATTATCATGTGTACAACACTCAACCATTTTGTACACGTAACGCTATTAATAACTACACTTGTTTGGCATAATCTAATAGTTTTACATCATTTAGCAATACAAGGAAATCACTACAGGCAAACTATGTTTTTAATTTTCTGAAAGGAATTTATACTTGTGAGGACAGCATGCAACTATTGTAAAATCGATGAAACCTTGGTGTATATGTTAATCTAGTTCAATTTCGTATAACTGTGTAAATACCACTTATAACTAAAATAAGAACAAAAACAATAAAACTCTCTAGAATATTATTTGCAGGCAATAACACCCAATTTAAGGAACAAGCACTTCATTGCCGTGCCTATATTTTATGACGACTCTAAATCGCAATTGTATATCTACATATTTATATTTGCTCCGTGTATTATAAACATACATAAATTTCAGACCAGTGACTGAATTAATTTTAACTTTGACTGCTTTAATAAGCATTGTAGTATACGCTAATGAGATTGAAGCAATTTGCGGACAGCCGTAGGTGTCACAATGAGACATTTCCTGATGTTATGCCGTTATCTTGATTTGTCGTATTCAAGAATGATTTAAGCGGAATTAAAGTTCACGCTCAGTTTAGCTGATCCTTTTAATGCACGTATGTATCTATATGCAGATCTTTACTGCGTTTTTATACAGTTTACGTAAAATTTATAATTGAAAGCGGTTTATGATCTCATGGTGCTTCATTTCTGCATCTGCAGCAAACAAACGCTATTGTGTCGTACAAAATAATATATAATTGGACATGGAGTCCGTACCGCCCTTATTTATAGACCGATTTTAATAATTGAAACGGAAAATTAAATGGCTGGATGTAGGCTATAAAATGAGCTGATAAAATTATTTATAACCCTTAAGCATTTTAAGGTATTAGGTTTTTTTAATTAGACTATACTTTTTTATGATACTGATTGAGACTATTTTTCTGAAAACAACTATGTATCACAAGTATACTTTTACATAAGAAAAATTTCGAAAAAAGTAACAAAATAGTTATTTAGTCGTGTGTAACAATACTATTAGCATTGTAAACACGACGAGTATCAAGCGGGAATCGAAGTCCATTGCCGTGCTACAAATGTGATAACTTAGTAAATCAAGTTGTCTGGAAAAATGAAATGTCTCAGGATCTGTCAAGTTGATTTTTTTTTCTAGAAAGATCGAAAAGCGTTCAGATATGCTTCGAGTTTATTTGGAATGCGGTGATAATACTTATCGAGCTGCAAAACTTTATTCGCAGTGCTATTATAGTCAATCAAAATTTCAACGATTAGTGAACAATTTACAGATATATGGCGCTTTGAATAAGGCTTGGTGCTCGTCATTTGTTTCCCATGCTAGAGGTATCTTTACACACGACTAAATAATTATTTTGTTGTTCTTTTGAAATTTTACTTATGTTAAGGTATACTTGATATATATTGTTGTTTTCAGAAAAAAAAAATCGCCATCAGAATCATAAGAAGAAAAAGTATAGTCTAATTTAAAAAAAAATTGGCCCTACGACCTTAAAACACTGAAAGACTATAAATAATTATATCAGCTCATTTTATAGCCTACATCCAGCCATTTAATTTTCCGTTTCAATTATTAAAACGGCCTATAAATAAAGGCGCTACGAACTCGGCTTTTTTTTTTATAAGACAGCCTGTATATATCAGTTGTATGGGTTGACACAGTTGAGAATTTATAAAATTTCGAAAACATATTCGCTGAAATTATTACACATAACTAAAAACCAGTGTTTCATTTGAGAAGAGCAAATTTTTGGAAAACGTCCAAACGTGTACAACTATTAAAAAATTAGTTTGCCGATTATTTTGAGACTAGCCGAGCTTGAATTTACTAGTGTCTATTATACAGTGCTAGAGATCAATTTATAATCACCCATAGTAGTCGGTAATATTCGGAAATAAAGGGGATGGGAGGTAAGGCCGCCCTTATGAGACTATACCAAAATGTAGGTGGGTCGGACATTACGGTTCTCAAACTCTCGAATCTTGCGGCCCCCTCTTTACCTTGACTAATTCCGTATTTCCTTGAATAATCGATGGTATCGGGTAACTTATTCTTATCGGAAGGCCAATAGGTTTGGTTCACCAGTGGCTACCGCCTTTAAATTATTGTCCTGTATAGCCTTATGTAGTGCTCTACCTTTTGCATTTGTTAGTCTGGAGCCTCGGCTGGAGTGTTTTGCGTTATAATCGCCTCCAGCTATGTATTTACTAGTGTGTCAAAGAAGTGTTGATAATTTTCTTTTTTGTTATTATGTTTAGGAGGCCAGTAGATAGCGGAGATTTTACATTCATCTATTAACTCTTCCAATATAATTGTAGTGGCCTGTACATGCACTTGTTTATATTTATCAGATTCGAAGTATTTTATTTTATCATTAATGATTACAGCAGTCCCTCCATGTGCTTTCCCTTCCCC
The DNA here is from genome assembly GCA_031763485.1 of Osmoderma eremita. NCBI lineage: Eukaryota > Metazoa > Arthropoda > Insecta > Coleoptera > Scarabaeidae > Osmoderma > Osmoderma eremita. The sequence continues at coordinate 3,442 of JARFOC010083759.1, forward strand.
GGGGTGTGTTGTAAAGGTTTTATATTTAGGTATTTTCATGTGATGTTTATCAGTGCGGTGTGCTTCTGATATTAGCATGATATCGATGCAATGGGTTTTTTAAATGAAAGTGTTAACTACCTGTAAGTGTTGATTCAGTCCAATAGCATTCCACACATCTATTTTATATTTAATATTTGCAACCATTATCTAACTTGCTTAAACTATTAGATTGCTGCGAGATGCCTTGATTCAATTGTTTGCTATTACCTTCTTGGGTGATATTGGCTTGGGTTGCTTGGACTGCTTGCGTAAAGGATAGTCCTGGTTGTACTTAATGAGCTGGTAAGATGTTGGTTACCATCGCAGTTGACACATTTCACGTTATTGTTCCGTACTTTTCGTTGATAGTCTTTTTTTTAGGTGGCTACCGGCCTTTTTACACATCTCTCAGGTTTACGGCAATAATTTTTCGTGTGTCTGTATTGTTGGCATCTAGCGCACTGAGGAATGATACGTTTAACGTGAGGCGGTTCAAATTGTACACTGTCTTGTCCAAGCTTTTAACTATTATAAATTTCTTTGTTGTTTCCATTAACTTTGAGGTCAGCGTAGAACATGGGCAGAGGTTGTTTTGTTTTATTACGTCTAATGTCCCATAGGTTAGTTACCTCGTGACCTAGGGATTTTAATGCATTACATATGTAACTGCTGTCCGTGGAGGGGTGCATCCCATTCATTAACACTCTGTAGCTTTTATTTTGTTTTGGCTTGTATGTATGATATTGTGTGTTATTTTTGCCCAAGGCTGAAACTGTAGGAGCAAAGTATTCGGCTTTTAGCAATTGTATTTTCACTTCGTTGCTGCCAGTAGTTTTCAACGGTATATTCGTTTGGAGCTATTTTGTTTAACAGCTAATGGAGTGGTGCAATATATTCGACTTTACATACTGTAGTTGGTGGAGGTTTTACCTTTTTAGTATGTTCTGCACTTTCTCCATTTTCGTCAATTGTATTGTCTGCTAGTTTCTCGTACGTGTTTTTTTGTTTCCACTGGTTTTTGTAGCCAGTAGTTGGTAATGTTTTATCGTTTTTCTCTCTGCCGGACTTCGGATTCGTTTTCTATTTACAACCGCTTGTCATTCAGATGATGACTGAACTAAGGGTTTGCACTGCTGTGTTAAATTTGCAGACTGGATTGTATTTTGATAGTTTTGTGTATCTTGCTGATAACACACTGCATTTGGATAGTATGTCAATATAGGTGTGGTTGTTGAATTGGGACCATGATCTGGGTTTTTGGGGTAGTATTCCTGTCATCTGTTGGATATTGGCATAGACTTGTTGGTTATTCGGTTTAGTGGACATTATGTTTGGCTACCCCTGTAACACTATGTCTAAATTAGCCATCTAGGCTCTGCACCCAATGCAAAAAATTATTTTATATTGAGGGCGTTATCTCCCAGTTTTGATGAGGCACACTCGCACTTCCGAGACGCGGACCGTAAAAAACACACCTTACTTAAACAATAATTATACATTTTGGACTGCACTGTAGGTGCAGACAGACGATGGATATTTCTTGCAGCCCGAAAGTAAGAAGCACAAAAACAAGAACGGAGAACCGCGGCGAGGCCGAGATGTGAGAGTCCATACAATAAAATCAAATTTTAACAACAAATAAGTGTTTGAATAAGCTCGACACAATCACCACTAGAAGGAAAGCAATTAGTACTATATGGTATTTAAATCACAACAATTAAATCACAAAAGAACTTTTAAAACTTGAAATGAAATAGAGAGCACATCGGACGATGTATTCTACGCTGTCACGATACGCTGTGACGAGAAATAAAAATAACCTATAGTTTAATACAATCAGTGGAGTTACGGGGTTTTAACTTCTAGAGATTTGCTTCGATTATTTCAACAAAAAAAAATCCTAATTACATATATTACGAAACTTTTACGAAACTCTTAACGATAGATAAGCACCATGTTATCAGAATTAGTGATAACATGGATACAAAAATTTAAAAAATAAAGTAAAACAAGCATAAATTAGCAAAAGGAATTTAAGCCGCGTAACTATAGTGTTACAATAAAGTACAGGTTTTATCGTATAGCACTTATTCCTATAGATTTTCTCAGTATTGTGCCACTGTTACACGAGTTCCTTTTTCCTTTTTCAATGAACATATATAAAATTAAAAGAAGCGGATTAAATTTAGATATGCTTGGATATAGTAGAATAGTAAACATGGCATTCTTACAAAAAATATGACAAAATTTATTATTTAGAAAAAATATGTAATGGAACGTTTGTAGTATAACATAAAAAAAGGAAAAAAAAATAATAATATGAAAACTCAAAATTAAATAAATTATTGAAGCATTATTATGCCTACCAATAAAATGTTGCACTGCCAAATAAATACATTCCATCTTAACATAATACGACCACATACATATTTACTGTTCAACACTATAATATTGGTGAAAGTAAATCTGCAGTCTCAGTTGAAGTTTGTGTTTTCAAATGTTATTGATTCGCTGATAATTCATTGGAAGTAATTCTCTAGGATTAACAATTAAATTAATTTATTTATATCTGTTGTAATAATTCTACAGTTGCTAACCTGACAGTTATCTCCTTCTTTCTTAATTTTCATTCCTGTAGCGCAGACTAGGAAAGTGAGGACTTTTAGAGAGGAACCGAAAGGTATCAGGGTATTGCAAGAGAAGACAATAGAAGCAAACAGTTTGGAATTCAGTAACACATACACACATTTCTGAATAGTATAACTTCAAAGCTATTTTGAAAGTCCATCGTGGATTAACGTAAACATTTTATATAAATTGTTTTTTTCTAATTACTAGTATGAGAAACATTAACTTTAAAATCTTTTCAATAAGTTTCCGTTTAGTTTTTATTTGAAATTATTACTGTAATTACGCAGTGACCGTCTACAACGAATAGAATAGAATGCAGATGTTTTCATTAATGAATGTATGGTCTGGTTAGGGTCCGGTACAGGTGAGACGACTTTGAAAAGGGCGTAGTACGGGGTCACCTCGGGGATTTGTTAGAGGTAGCCTGGCAACTTAATCGCTTTTATTACGCATTCTAGTTTCCAGTATGTTCTCAACAGTATTTTGTCTTGCAATCTCTTCATGCGCACTATGCGCGATTCTGCGCAGTAGTTTTGTTAGCAACGGCTCCAACTAATGTTATTCCATGTTTACATAAACTCTAATGTCTACAGTTTTTTTGTTGCTTACAATTGTGTTGTAGGATCCATAAAATAATGTCTGATTACTTACCGATCCCTTTTCGTTTGTTCACCAGAATCTTCATACTGACGACATCTTTACATTAATTTATTTGTCTTCTGTATCAATTGTAATCAGTTTATGCTTTGTAACTTAAATATTCTTCTTCCATTTTTGTTTTTTACCGTTTCAATGTCCTCTTTTAATTTATTGTCCTAAGACTTTATTTGTTCTTCGTTGTTTCCTTTATTAATGCGTTAATTCAGCATATTTCTTTAGACAGATCTATTAGAATACTTGTCACTTTCCTTCAGTACTTTGTTCCCTTTGTTGTGTTGTACTTGCTAAGAAAATATAAGTAGGTAGTGCTTAGTTTTTGTATTTCTTTTTTCGAATTTTTGTCTTTAAGCATTTTTAATACTGAAACTTCAATCCTTTTAGTTTTGCCACACGTCAATAATTCCGTTTCGCTGTTCATACTGTCAGTTTCTTCGGAATTTCTGAAACTAATTCTCTACTGTTGGTGTCGCTTCTTATATGCGTGATCGATGCATTCATGTGTAAATTTTCCGCTTCATTGATTATGATGGCCTGATGCAAACAAATTTCTGGAATTTCTGTAAGCTTGTGTTCGCTACGAAACGTCGAATGGAATTATTGACACATCACAAACCTTGAATGATACGGTATTATTAATTCTAGCCATGAGAATCTACGGAACTCATTTTTATTATAAAAGTCCTTCTTCGTCTTGAATTTTGTTGTTTTTCAAATGTCAGATATATGTATTTTTCCAATCTTCGCTTCTAGGAAATAAATCCGCTTTTTAAACTTTCGCAAATACAACAATTTCATCTTTTAAAATCAATTTTCTTCAAAAATCTTTAAATAACCGCAAAATAATTGTTTCCAAAGTGGCGAAACTAATCAATAATGGTTTAGGAGATGTTAGCTCATTAAATACGAGGGATGTCCGGCTAAGGTATGTTTGCCTGACACACCGCCTATCAGGTTGAAACTTGCACCCATTGTCTTAGGTTCAGTACAACGTGTGCAGTGACAGCCGCAAAATGTCAGTTGCGACCGAAACATACTCCAAGCGTGAAGTGCGAGCGGTCATAATTTCCTTACCTGCAATAATGAAACACCTACCGAAATTCATAAAAAAAATACTGAAGACTAACGAAGAAGGTGTTATGAGTCGAAAACAAGTTAGTGTTTGTAAACAATTCAAAAGCGGCCGCACAGCTCTGAACGATGATCACGAAGGTGTGCGAAGAAAACCCAACAACGAAAACGGATGAGAATCAATTAAAGGTCGATACGCTGATTCGAGAAGATCGTCGCGTTGGTTGAAAATACGGGAAATTGCTCTACTGACCGGCATTCCTAAAAGCTCTGTTGATGAAATCATATCTGAATTAGGCTATCGAGAAGTGTCCGCGAGATGGGTATCAAAACTGTTGACCGACCAACACAAAATGCAAAGAATGGCGGCGGCAGTGAAACTTTTAACGCGCTATGGTCACGAAAGCGGATTTCTAGAGTCTATAGTTACAGGAGACGAAACGTGGGTACACCACCATACCCCGAATTAAAATGACATCGATGACGTGGAAGCATCCGAGTTCACCAATACCGAAAAAGTTCAGTAGTCTGCAAAAAAGACAATGGCAACTGTACATGCAGGGCATTTTGCACGCAGAGTTTTACCACCGAAAGCGACAATCAACCGCGATATTTATTGTCAAATTCTTGAAAAACCACACAAAGCCATTCGTCAGAAAAGAAGAGGAAGGTTGACGAAAGGAATCAGGTTGTTGCATGACAATGCAAGACCGCACCTCAAATCAGACTAAGGCCTGGCTTCAAAAACACAATTGGGAAGTTACTGTCCATCCGTCTCATAGTCCAGACCTGGCTCTTTCTGATTTTCATTTGTTTGGACCGTTGAAAGCTCATTTGTCGACGACGAAGTTTAGCACTAGGAAGTACGGCAGTATTTTACAAATTTGAAATGAAAGTATTTTACAAATGTACCTTAGTAACCGGACATCCCTCATTAATGAGATGGAAGAATATGAACGGACTCAATGGAGTGGAAGGTAAGTTTGTTAAATATTTTTGTAAGATTTTTGCTCGCAGGTGTATTAGTTTCATAACGAAATAATATCGAGTAAGCTTATACTATATTATGCAGACAACTGAGAAGCAACACGAGGACGTTTTATTCTAAATGTATACATAAACAAACTGATGTTACATGTATAATGCTACTGTTCGAAGTCGTTATGTGTAACTGGCAATACAAGGAAAATATTACAGAAAGAAATACGCTATAAACTTGAAAAGTGCAATATCACTGAGGATGAATGAACTTTGCTCATGTGAAATATGCAAAGCAACGTGCAATATGATGATGATATGTCTCCATAGATCGCCAGTATTCTACTTGACATGTTTGAGATGCGATAACAACTGTAATAACAATCCTGTGTCTTTTTCTGTTCGCTAGAGAATACTTCGCGAAAGACGAGAGTCATGCAAGAGCATTGATGTGCCTACACTTTCAAAAAAGTGCAATGTTTTCTTTACGAGAAACGTAAGATCTAATAGTTCTTTTATTAACCTGCACTTCGCCACCTGGATTTAGTAATTAAGTATGTTTTGCATTTTGTTAAATGTGACTTTTAAGGGGCTAGGTTAATGTCAAAAGGTTACACACTTCGCATAAAATTTAAATTTATTTATCTATATTAGTTCGGTTCGATATGTAACTAGACAACCTTCAGAAAATAACAAGTACAATTTAATAAGTGAATTTTGACATTTGTAAAAGTAAGTAAAAATCGAGGGAAAGACAAGATATGATAGAATACCAAATGAAAGAATAAGGGACTCTCTGAAGCAAGAGGGAATAGTGGAATTTATAGAGATGAAGCCACTGCGATGGTTCGGCCATCTAATAAGAAAGGAAAGAGACACAGTATTAAGAAAGTTAATGGAATCAGAAGGGGAGAAGGGAAGAAAAAGAGGACGACCGAGAAAAAAGTGGATTCAGGAGATTGAAGAAACACTCAAGATTTTTAGGTTAAATAAACTTTGAATAAACGTAAACGCTTTTCAACGCTTCATAAACGTTTATGCAACGTAGAAAATCTTGAAGTGTGTTGCCTATCTAGTATGTTCCACCCTGTTCCCATTTTGACCTCTGTCCAGTTCTCTCATCCTTAGCTGCTTTCTTCGTCTTCCTCTTGGACAATTTACCACGTTACTTTAACAATTACTTCTCACATTGTGAGTTGATGTTATTTTCACACTTTATATCTCATCAGCTAGCGACGTACCAATTATTTCGTTACTAGATCATATTTTACATAGTAACATTTTTATTCCCGTGGATGACACATGTTCCCTTGTATGTTGAAAGACGAGAGTCATGTAAGCAATGGTGTGTCCGCACTTTCAAAAAAGCTCAATGTTTTCTTTGCCAGAAACGTAAGATCTAATTAGAGGCTTAAAGATTATGTTATGAACTAGAATTTTGAATAAGTTAGAAAATTACAACAAATGTTGACACAGCATTTTTTTTAAATTTAAAAATACCGGTAGTTTGGTATTTGGAAACATAGTAACATTTTTATTCACCTGGGTGAAATATGTTGCCTTGTACGTTGTAGCTGTAGAATACAAGTACAAATCTAGTTATTGCGCTACTAACACCTAGCAACTGCAGACGATCTCTACTCTTTACATAGTGCTGACAATAACAGGACCTCCAGAAACTGCCCTTGTGTTTCATAGTTCGCCTGGTATTTTGCCTGAATCCATGATGTTAATTTGTAAGAGCCTTCCAAACCTTTTTTTGTATTGTGTAGCATTGCATGGGAGAATATGTTATGATTTTACAATGTACTTTAAAATGAAATATTCTTTTATCTAGTAACAAATTAGTTCCATTGTCTGCCGCCGGCTGCGCTCTAATATGCAACCATTAATAAACATTAAAGAATAATAAATCAAAACGAAAGTTGGCAGGCACGTATACTGTAGACAAACCTGATAATAAAAGAATTAATAAGAATACAAAAGATGATGGGAAGGATCATAACAGTTTATCATGTGTTGAATCCGGAAAACTTTGAATGAATTGCCTTATTATTTCAATGGTACGTATAGTAACTACGTGCGTTTAAATTCAATTAATGATTACGCAAAGCGGAAGATCTACCCGAACGTATGTAGTAAAAATGTGTATGTTTATATCTGTAAAATATGTGCTATATTGAACAGGAATGGAATGTATTTATATCCTGTTGTTACATTTCGGATTATACAACTTCCAGGTCTCGTGTTTTATTGTACCTACATGTTCTTAAATTCGTTTTCTTAGTTTATGTATTACGTTTTTTTTGTATATTGTCCGTTAATTAAATCAATCAATTTTTTTTATTTATTTCGAAATCCATCCACAAAACTTTTATTTTACAAAATTCCAAACAATTTTGTAAGTAATCGACTGTTTTAGAAACAAGTTTAATTAGTTCTTTTTTATCTTTTTTCGACTAGAAAAGAAATTTTGTATTAAGATTAGTTGAAGGTGGATATGTTTTAAACTAGTATGGCACCAACCAAAATTTCAAATATGGAATCAACAAATTAATGGAAAAATTATTAGGTAATCCTAATATTATGCCATACGGATAAAAGAAAATTCACGCTAGAAAAAGACTACATATGTATTTATTCAAGATTTGATTCTAACATTAAAAAATGTACTTATTAGTATATCAAAAAGCTTATCTATAGATAAAATTTTCCGATTTCTTATCAATTTTATATAGAAGTTATTTTTCTATATTAGTCATTCTGGTTTTATTGTTAATATAGTAATACAGTGAATAATATCATTTCTCATAACATAAATTTTAACTAAGTCACAAAGAAGAGCAAATGCTTTTTATTGTATTTTAGCATATAATAAAGTAAACAAAGAGAATTTTAAATACTGTGTTATTGTATGCAATAGAATAAAAATTATATTTGTATGTATATTTGACATGTAAATGGGGCATCAAAATATCAACTAAAATGTAAGAGGTCCGGAATTAAAAAAAAAATCAATGGCAATATTACAGTTACATGAATCAACCTATATATTCAAATGTTACATTTAAAAACGCAAAATCAAAGATAAAACTTTTTAAAGTTATATTAACAAGTCAATATATATATATGCATGTATACACCTGTAATTTAGATGGTTGCCCCATAGCTTACTTTAAGTTCCACTAGAATATTTATTAGCCACAATGTCGTGCTCAATTTTTTCTGACCTTATATTTTGTTCAGTATATGTTTTATCGATAACTGTTTGGAAGCCTTAACAACCATTTTAGATTTATCCTTGTCCTGGTTTCAGATATGTATGACACAAACCTCCATCTATTTTGATTTTTATAAAACCTATGAGGTTTTCTTAATGTATTTTACACCCCAAGTTGAAAAACATTAAACTTTTGCATGCAATGTATAATTCTTAAAGAAGGCTCAACTAAATTTGTGATTTTGTTTCAGTCTTGCATAATTGCAGACAGGTTTTGAAAATCATGAACGCATATATAACATGTATTCTTGTTCTGCCCACGATCTTTTTTCTGTGGGCTTTATATGTAGTTTTGAACAGTTTAGAACACTTTTCCGTAACTGTTCTAAACACCCATAAAAAATGTGACAAAAATTTACTGTATTGTTATGACCAAGTTGACAAATACTGAGCAATTGTACACGACATGTATTTTTAAGAAAATGTATTAAATTAAAAAAAAACTGTTAGGATTTCTAAATTTATAATTTCACCTAAATTTACGAAAAGCCAGCTTACAAGGGAATGCCGACAAACCGCACATCCCGATTTCGATGAAACTGCGCAGAGTACCTTGGTGTAAGAACACCTTTTCCCTTTTCTGTCCAATTCCCCGATTTTGGGGGTACAGCCCCTCCAAAGATTTGAATGATTTTTAACTTTTTGTAATTATCTCGGACACTATATAGATTTCTCTTTTTTTGTAGAATATAATTTGAAGTATATTATATAGTCCGAAAGATAATTCGAATTATTTTCGGAAAAGATTAATAACGGGCGACCGGGTACCCCATGTCCTATATTTCTTTTTTTATATTTTTATTTTCCACAAATAAAGTTGGCTTCATGTAGAAAACGGTGCTGTATAGCCAATTTAGACAGTTAATAACAAATATATAAGAAAACGATAATGAAACATTACTTAACATTGATTTTCGCTATAAATATGTACATATTTATCTAGAAATAATTTATTATTCCTATAACGTTTCCAAAAAATACTGTAATATAATGTGAGTGAAATGACCATAGACGGAGGTTTCAAATAATGTACGGGGTAGATTAAATTTACAGTCGGCATGATATTCTATAGAGCATAGTATAGTAACATTACATTACATTCTGCGTGGATTTATCATGATTTACATATTTCATAAAGCAATAAAAAGTAAAAACCGTCTGTAAACGCTGTATGCTGTATTAAATTTGTTGCAACGACAAAGTGCACGGATCCTGAACGAATCCAATTTAGTTAATGTCAGAAGCTATCCCCTGAAATATTGCGCGATGTTTTGCAGAAGACCTGATTGCCCGCACTCTTTTCACACTACCTAATATTTGTAGCACGCGCATTGCGTTTTTTGTATCGATATCGTTTATTGGAATCCCTTTTTCAAGCACTTTGGTAATCATATATATGTTTATGTTTATTAAGCGTAGGGGAGCGCCTGAAATATAGGTATCTCTTACATTTCTGACATCCAATTAATTAATTGATTGGATAACCAAATCAAATTAACTAAAAACTAAAGTCACACAATCGTTTCAGAAGAGACTACTCTTGTATGGAGCCTCATTAGCAGTGCCGATAATAATAGCTACAATAGCTGGTAAAATGTTAATTATCCTTCACAAAATTTTATTACAAAGTAACAATTGTTTCGCCACACGGTGGCTTCTTCAGACAAACTAAAAACTAATATAATATAGCTTTGTCGTTATTATGTCAAAATTGAAATACGTCAATTTTTTTTTTGACAAAAAACAATATACATATGCAAATTACACTTAGTTAAAATTATAAGAACAAACAATAATTGCTAAAGACTTATAAACCAAAACGTGAATTTAATAAAGGTGAATTATTGCATTCTAATTGATGGTTGAGTAATAAATTTGAATTTTTAAGTTTGTTAATTTCTAAATGTTCTAATAAATCCAATTTAGCACCTCTGTTTTGTATATGCAAATTTTTAAATCACATGGTGATATGGTTTTCTTCTGTTACATGGTTGGCGAAAATCGAATCCTGCTTTTCATTTCTGTAGGAAGCATAGTGTTCAGAAATTCTTTTTTTTAAAGTTCTGCTAGTTTGCCAAACATATACATCCACATATCAACTTATAGGCACCAGATTTTTCATTTCTTTCAGTTAAACAGGAAAATCAGGTGTCTTTAAGTTGATATGTGGATGTGGGAAAATATATGTTGATCAAACTGGCAGACCTTTGAAAATAGAATTTCTGGACATTATGCTTCTTACAGAAATAAAAAGCAGGATTCGACTTTCGCCAACCATGTAACAGAAGAAAACCATATTTTTT
>JARFOC010083777.1:0-14379 GCA_031763485.1 Osmoderma eremita
TTATTATTCTATTTCTGGATAGAACTTACTTCTAATTCTGATATCAGAAATAATTTATAAAATAGCTTTCAACACAGTATTCCTTTGGTTACAGAAACCCCTCTGTTATATTCTCTTTAGAAAAGAAGAAAAAAAATACAAACATTTCTTTGTCTAACATACATTTCAACTCTGCACTAAATCTTGGTTAATAGCATACTTCAATAAAAAAAAAACATCGTCACGTTCCACACACTCGTACACTGTAAAAACTTCCTTGTCGGTCGGAAATATTTATGTGGGCACAAGTGTACAATTTACAGAACGCTGAGTACGGTTTTTGGTGCCTAATCACATAATTTTTATTAATCATTTTTTCATAAGCGTGAGCACATCTATAATTAAAAAATCCCAATTAAAATAAAACCTGTGATTTCTTTTTGTTACGGCACAAGTACTTTTTTAATAACATATTAGACACCGTTTTACTAAGAAAATTATATTCTTTTGAGCCGATCACACTTCACTATTCTAATTTTCCACCTACGCCATCTTATACATTATTATTTATTTGCTCCACCTTAAAATAAAAATCAGACTGCAATAGACAGCAAAAAAACATAAAATGAAAGTTTACTTCTTATTATAAAGACGAATATGTTTCCGAAATAGATTACAGTTATAGCTGGATGGAAATAATAATTTTCCTGTTTTCCAGTGTAACACCGGCTTTGCACGTGCACCACGCATGATCATCACGTAATCACTCCATCTGTTCGGTGAACAAAGTATAGTTGCCTTTCATTTTGAACCCTCTATATTTTGCAAATAAGGTAGTCAACTACATCGGGACTTCATAATAAGCCTGTATGAGAAAAACAGGTGAATAAATATGGAGTATTTATCCAATAGAATATATTAATTTTTATGTGCTGCCAATTTAAAGTACTAATTAAACGGAACCTGAAGACAATCATTGTTAAGTTCTTTTATTTTTCATTCAGGTTGCTTATTCAAAATTCGTTACAGTATATAGAAATAACACAATGTTATACATATACAGACTGTTCAAAAATATCGGCACGCTATTGCTAGTTAATAAATTCCATTCGACCGTTATCTTGTTTTCTAAATGCAAAAAAAAACTGTATCCATGAATTCAAAACGCTTCACGTTCGATTGTTTTCTTCTTAATTGCATTTTAATCAGCATTAAAAACTTTGTTGATTTAGCGAGATTTGTAGCATTATTGGCTTTGTTCTATCTGGACCCGCTGACTGTCAGATGGACGTCAGACGCATGGTCATTGTACAATTTGTAAACACCATTATGTCGTGTTTATATATAGCTCCACAATAGGACCACGTGGCCGAGGCGGAAGGCGCAATCGACGGCCCAGGTGGATGACATCACTACTCCAAGTAAGTAATGGTATTTATTGGTATACATTTACACAGTGCGCATGCCTCTGACGTCCATCTGACAGTCAGCGAGTCCAGTTGGAACAAAGCTATTAACAACAAAGTTAGCAGTGGCGCGCCGATATTTTGAACATCCTATACAATTGCTTATGGACATACATATGCATTTTAATAACTAATCGGTGTAATTAACCGATGCATTAACAACATAGATGGTTATTATATCAAATGACATCATAAAGTACTCATTGACGCAAAAAATAAGTGTCTTTACTTATCTCCTACGAGGTGTATATTTCTGGTTTTTCTGCTAGCTGGAGAAAAATTAAAGTTGGCCTGTGTAATTTATAAAAAAATCATTTAATTGCAGATGTATAACTAAATACCCATTAGGCTGTAATTGATATGGTGTATCTCTATCATTAATGTTTTGAGTTTTGCTAACAACTGGAATAGTTTTTATTCAATACTTTTTCCATATTTTTTTTACCAACATACCGTTGTAAAAAATAATCCAACAGTTAGAAATATACCGTTAATGGTTAGCCTCATTTTTAAATTATTCTAAACCTATAAAACCTACATATATATGAATAAATGTATGTATGTATATGAATATCCCAACGTAACATCATTATTGCTGAATGTAGAGCAAATTTTGCATATGGCTTCAAAAAATATATGCCCGTTCATTTATATACGAATCTACAATGGGTCTTTCAAATGTTAGAGATAATTATTATAGCATCCGCTTACAAAACAAGTAAAAAGCAGACTAAAATATATTAAAATTTTAGTATAGAAGCATCGACCACGAAAGGAATATAAACCACGGTACGTTATTTTTGGACGTCGATTTTTACGAGCCATTCGCTTCTCTAAACAAACAAAAACGTCAGATTCAATGTCACGTTGCACGTGGACAGGTATCTACGTATGATGTATGCGAGAAAAAAATTTTAAACTTCCAAACACGCGTTCATCAACCCCAAAACGAAAATATTATCATACCTTTCTCATTCATACAATCGCAGCAAATAAAAAAAAACACAATAACAATAAATACTATGTCGCAAATTGGCCGAAATCGTAATGATCGCTCAGCTAAAACTTACCACTTCTGTGGCGGAAGTCATAATGAACCTATTCTGATTTCAGGGTCGGAATAGCATTTATTTTATTTGATGCACATATGTCTAACAAGTCGTATACGTTCGGAGCGTATTCGAGTTGTTGTTTTGCACTTGCCGTTCTCTGCGACGAACTGTCAATATCAGCTGTACGCGAAAACAACTAAACCAGCAGGCTTTCAAATAGCGAAGAGGGAATCTAGATCTAGAATGCGCACGTCGTTTGTTTTCGTATCTCTATCTCGCTTTGGCTTGGGGGAACGCATGCCTGTTCGCGAAAAACCGGTAGAAATGGTTACCGATAGCACTCGATTTTACCTCTTTCCCTAACAAAGAGGAATTATTAATAAAGCATTTGTTTTTATGAGAGCTATTACACATCAAGGTCGCTGATATCTCGACATATTCTACGTGTTCCGCGGGGATCGCGATTATTCATTGTTTGGCGCGACCAGGCTGTGTTATTATTATCAATTTTTTATCCGCCTTTGTGCGAATTAAGGTCTGGCCACACATATTCGGGACGAGTTCCATACGGGGCCCGTATCGTACTCGTGTCGTGGGCTTCACACCCGTGCTAAATTCCTTAGTTTGATCGTGTTTTCATTTGTATTGATGCGGCTACATCTCTTTTCTCAATGGATCTTTTGTAAACAGTCTAAACTTCTCTGTGTATATCCAGAAATAATTCTCTTAGAACGCTTTTTGGCTTATTTTTATATTAACACATGTGGATGATTCATCAATGATAGACGATGCATTTTAATTTCTATTTACAACAGCTGTGGTTATATAGCGACAATATAGATGCTAACATAATGCGTTTTCGCAACTACGTTGCACGAGTTCGAAACTCGTACGACAAAAAGTAAATGACCCGTTGCGGTTGACGAGATCCGTACGCACCCCGTCCTCGTGTCACACTCGTATCGTATATGTGTGGACTATCGCATTTAAACCTGTTATTACTTCGGAACGGACAGCGTGCGAGTCTCATGCGAGACTCGTGTCGTGCCCGTCCCGAATATGTGTGGCTAGACCCTTACTCATGCAATCGCCGGGGTCAAACATTTACGATCATTGCGTCTGAATAATAGTAGGGATCCAATATCATGTTGCTCTACGTTTATAGATAGTTGTTTACATTTAAATAATAGAGTTTAAGTGAAACATGTAGGACAATTGAGAATATTAATCGTTGAATGTATATACCGTCTGGACCTCTTTACTTGGCGAAGAGCAATAGGGTAGCGGGCAGAGGTGCATTCAAAGTAGTTAGGGTCAGATAACCTTATGCTTCTTACTTACTCTCAACAGCTGTAATTGTGCGTATACCAGTGATACACGTGTATAGCATTTGTACTTCCATAATCTCTGCAGTTGGCAATAATAAAGTAATCCGTAATCAAGTTGTAAAAATTTCGAAATTCATCTTTAAGACTACTACCCGAAAGCTACAAAGATGGGGAAAATGTTTATAAAAACAGAAAGGAATACTTAACAAAGCAAACTTTTGGGGATATAAGCACTGAAGAGTTAATCATACATATAGGTAATGACAGCGGTTATGATTATATATAGGGTTGCTCACTACCGCCAACGCACAGTGGCGTAGGTTCGATAAAACCTTCATTATAACTGCGACTCTCAACGAGATCTGTTGCGTGTATGTGTATTTACCCTGCCGTAAATTGCAAATACTGTAGACTGAAAATTTAGCGACATCTAGCGTTAAAGGTATGAAATATGGATGCAAGCAACAGAATTGTTTGAACTGTTGTGATTGCCGTTGTATTATAGAACAATTATAAATCTAAAAATTACTTGTTAATTTTATAAGTTAATGCCCATCTAATCTCAATGTTTTTTGTCAATTCAGAAAAACAAACTATGTTATTGTACATTGAAATTATCTCTATCTATTTATCTGCTTTTATATATTCTGATCATGTTTATGTATAAAATTAAAATGTGATTGAGTTGCATGTTTACATAAAAAAAAGTTTACTATTGTGCTAATCAGTACATGCATGTTACTTGATAGAAGGCAAATTGTCAACAATAGTGATAAATGACTGCATAATAAACAAAATTAGTCCCAAAATATATAATTAATATATATAATTGATACAAGGAGAAATGCATTGAGCTATTGCTGAGATATGTAGATACAATAATTAACTAATGTAACTCAAAAAATATTATATAACACGTGTTTATGTGTTTAATTGTGTATAGTATAAAGTTCACACTAATACAGAGTAACAAACAACTGCATGGTATGTATATGTATTATGTTGCAATATGCAAAACGTATTTGATTACAAAAATATCACTTTCATTGTCATTCTTTTATCATTTGCGAAGTTCATTTGCACTATCTGTTGAATTAAAATGTTCATACCGCCTTGATACACAATTTTTAAGCATTAACATTGTTAATATAGATAATGATACTAATTACTTTATAACATTTTAGATATTGTTGATTATAGTTGTTACAACCACAGGGTGTTGGTTAAATTGCTATAAGCTCAAATGAAATTTGGACAAAACAGATTACATGATGTTTTTTGGACTGATAAACGCATCATTAAATTCCAATCAGTTAGAAAATAGATAATCAACAATTGAAACTTGTAAAACTATTAGATATGACTACAAAAGTTGCAAAATAAGAATATGCGAATTATATTAAAATGTGATCGATATAGAAGAATGTCTTTGATGGGGGATACCTTACAGCATTATTTTACAATCGTGTACCAGGGAATATAAAAAAACATATAATCACTACCCTGAAGTTAGAAAATTCCTATTCAGACTTTCCTGTGAATAGAGATTAATGATTAGTTTTTTGTACTCATAGCGGTATTAAGTATATTGCATTTATTATAATATGAAATGATACAACGGATGCTGTCAAACTAACTAAGTCGGTCCGCACACGGGTCGACTGGCACTCGAAGTGGCTGCGACTTGAACTCGAATCGTCATATTCGTCTCGTGCGAACCACGCGCCGCAAATTGCTTTGATTGATTGAGTGAGAATGGCGCCGAGTTCCAGACGCAACCACTTCGAGTACGAGTCGACCCGTGTGCGGACTGCCAAATTCAATTGTATAATATGTGATCTTGATTTGACCACTATCGACCGGAGGCTATCGACAGTCTCGTCGATCAGTATAGTATACCTGATACATGACATGGACACAATTTACCCCAACAAAATATTATGGTATAGTATACACTGCCTTGCTAAAATAATGTCTCCCCTCATCAACATTACGATAGTTAAAGTTCTTCAGCCGAAGCCGATTTACCAGTTCAAATACGAATTAGTTTCGTCTCAGTCGGCAAAGGACACACCATCCAAACATACATATGTAGTTTACCAGTAATATTCATGACAAGTGGTTACCGTGGTTGTAAATTTCTGATATGCTTAACAGCAGCCAATTTCACAAAATATTTTGAGGGAGAGACGGATAAATATATGTTACACAAATTCGTTTTCCTTTTTTTAAAATAATTTATAGTAAGAGGAACGTATACGCTGTTAATGGGGGAGACATTCTTTAGCAAGGCAGTGTACCTATCGTATAGTCCTTAGTATCTATCATAGATAAGAATAAATTGGTTTTTAGTAGATAAATTCGTATTAGTTTATTCCCAGCTATTAAAAGCTAAATAAACGTCTCTATTACTTAAATTTAAAAGTAACTAGATAACATGTATTAATTACAAGTGTAGTTAACGCTATTTCCTAATTGTACGTTTAAGGCATATCCTTCGCTGCATTTTGCAACTAATACCAAACAGACAAACGGGCGGCAAACAGATTCTCTACAAATTTAACACTAAATCAATGAGCAACGAAAATATACAACAAATTCGAAGGATATGTAACCAACATTACATGTGAAGTCCAGGGTCAAACTAGCTGATGAGACAATTTCTTTCTATTTTGCATATAAATAATATAAAATAAATGCCGTATATTAATTTTCCTTGACTTTTTTTAACATCTTTATTATAAATTCTAACGAATAGAACATTTTGATTTTTGTATATAATTGAATGCAATATTTATACGGAGACTCTTCACAGGAATGCTTAAATGGGCATTTTTGAAAAATGCTGTAAAAAGTATGTATACTTCGATTATATCCTTGTGTCATGTTTAGATTAATGTCAGCATATTGACTTGTACGAGCGAACAAACACCAAGCGCAGCGTCCTTTCAAGGTTCGAATCTTCGATATTGGGCAGTAAAAATAACGATACATTTAAAAATGTGTTCCCATATTGTCAGCAATTGATTTGCTCACTACCGCCAACGGGGAGTGGTGGAGAGTCGATACAACCTTCCACGGCAGACTTTATATATATATTACTTCATGAATAACTATGATAATAATTCTAGGTTTATATAATCCCCGTATTTATTCTTATACTATGTTGGTACGTTTGTCTCATCCTCGCTATGGTACAAATACAATTGTATTTGTAACATGGTCCTCCCTATTCGTCCATTTCATCAATTAATGGCAGTGCAGAATTGTATCACGTAGCCTATAAAATAGTCCTGTGTACTTCAATTAATAGATTGTATGTAATTCAAAATGCCTTGTGCAAATTATATAATTTGTGCTTATGAACACATTATAGTACGCAACTACGTAGAAATATACAGTGGGACAAGAAAGTCTTCGTAGGATGGTAGTTATAAGTGTATTGAACGGTAGATTTTTGAATTGGTTATCAACATGCCAAACCAACCCGAAGAATGCGAATATTAATATATTATATTTATAATTAATTTGTTTGAAAGATAAATTTTCCTGCTTGTTCGTACGGAGACATTTTTGTAGTAAATTTTAGAGTAGTTTAACTATAGATTTCGTAGGATAATATTTGTTATCATTAATCTTATTCATCCATTTATAGAAAGAGAATACTTGTGTTACACGAAATCAATCATTTTAACCCACATATGTATAAGATTTAGCATTTAATTGTACAAATAAGCTTATAACCGATATCGTACGAAGAATTTTTTGTACCATTGTAAATGTGTGTAAAAATAGTGATTTACAGAAACTTTTCATAGTTTTGTGTAACACAACATAGAAATGGCAAATTTTTGTTGCATCTAAATAAACAGCAAACAGCCACCGTAACTTCCACAAACACAATCAAATAATAACGATTTATAGAATCACTTTAGTTTAGTTTAGTTTGAAGCTTTTAATACAAAAATAAACTCGATCAATTAATCAATAAAAGTATATTTATATATTTAGCAACAACCAATTTCCCATATAAAAATAGTCTTCACCTAAATTCATCTTTCATACTAATACCACAAATACATACGTGTATATCTAATAGGATTACTATTGCGTAAATATTCTCCCATATACCAACAACCATTTAAAAAATTTATATTAAACGTTATTGACTATGTAAATTGGCGACTTTCAAAAAAATCAATCACTAGTGAGGATGCATTAAATGAGCCCATTTGTAATTTCTCCCTAGAACTTTAAATTCTGTAAAAAGTTGTTGAATATTTTGTTTGGCGATTTCATTTCTTCCAACTCGTACGTATAGTTCCTTCCAAATCTGATGGCACCGGAGATACGCGAGGCGTGGCCTAATTGTGTGTACATCTCTCGTTTCACGATGCTTACTCATTTTTTAGTTAAAACTGATCTCTATGCGAGTGCCATCAGGTATGGAAGCGCTATACTCCTTTCGAATCTCCTCCCCCTATTTTTAAACATATTTGTTTATATATGCAACCGGGGAAACAATCTATTAATAAAGTTAAATTGAATTTTATTAAATTCTATTGGTTCTTTTAACAGTTGTAATACTTTTATATTAATTTTGTAGAAAAAATATATTGAGAGCATAAGTGTATAGTTTATTTTATGACAGATAAGTGTCTCAGCCTGTGTGAATTTTCTTTTAAGGACTTTTACTGTTATAGAATATTTTATAACAAAAATATGACGATATACGGTCACAAAAATATATTATTTCCATGAGGTGGTAGGTAGTGCAATTGGAATGTGGGGGCAATATTATTTCAAAACATGTATTGAAATCTATGTTCATGTGAAGTTTCACAGCCACACTGTAATATTAAGAGAAATAAATAAAATTGTAACAACACGAAATTCTAAAATAAACAAAAACTTCTGGTGAATAATGTGTAGATATGCAGTTATAAAAAAAACGCTAAATAAAAAATATTTTTCCTTTAAAAAAACTCTCAATGTGAATAATTTGTGCTTGCTTGGAAACGAAATGTACTCTGTGATTTCCAGCTAAGAAAAAAAAATTACTCCCGTATCTGATAGGCAATAATAACTCATGATTCGGTTTCACATTTCACATTCAAGCAATAAGAGCAATAAAAACAGCAGGAGGGGGGGGGGATGTCATAGAATGATGAATGAAATGATAAAATGGATTATATATACAGTGGTACAAAAAAGTCTCCGTACGATAGCAGTTATAAGCTTATTTGTACAATTAAATAGTAAATACATGTCGGCTAAAATGATTGATTGTCTGGTAAAAATAAGAAGCCCAAAAAAATGACAAACGAATTTGATAGCGACTCTATATAAACAGAGAGAACGTGTAAATTATGAGAACTACAGAGCAATATATCTGTCATCGGCATGTTTTAAAACGTATTCAAGAGAGGTAGGGAAAAGGTTGAGACAATATGCGGAAAAATGACTGGGGGAGGAATAAGCAGCTTTCGGGCCAATGAAAAATACACATAACAAGAAACATGATAAAAAGTAAGAAGCAAAATGGAAAAATGCAAACACTGAAATTTGTTGATGTTGAAGAGCCCCCGTTGATTCGATAGAGAGGGACATAATTTGGAAATGAACTAATGCATACAAAACTAATATGTAAAAGGCAGCGAATGGTTCAAATACCAGGAGAAAGATAGGAAAAATTCGAATGGAATCAGTCCATTGCTATTTATAATTGTAATGAATGAGTTAAGAACCAGAGCAGAAATATAACAAGGAGCAACAAATTACAACCAGTAAAAATAGAAGTACTGATATATGCAGATGATATTATGACTGCGGAGTCAGAAGAAAAAATGCAAACAATAATCAAACCTGTGCACAGAATAAATAGAACAAATACAAATGGGAAGTTAACATGGAAGGAAGCAAGATAATGGTATTAAGTGGAAAAGAAAGCAACAAAACAACTGAACTAGAAGTAGTAACAACCAACAAATACTTGGGAAGCAATTTATGGGGGATTGAAAAACTATTGGAAATTGGAGTTGGTCGAACAGATTGTACTAAACGTTAAATAACATATTAGGAAGGAGCGAACTCAGTCAGGAAATAATGCCAAAAGTGTATAGTCCTACCGACTATAATTTATGCCAGCGAGTGTTGGATATTACAAAGGAAAAAAAAGCAAAATAGATGCAATGGAGATTTCTGAGAAATAGATAAATAATAAGGGAAACACTAAAACAAGAACCAATAAGGAAAAAATAGGAGAGAGAATTGAAGTAATATGGAAATCTCGTGGGGCCAAATACATTAACAGAGTAAGCGAAGAATACAACTAAGAGGAAGGGGTACAGGTCACAATGAAAATAGATGCTACAAATAGCACAGGCATGAGAAAGGAAAGGGAAGACGCTCGAGATGAAAATAATGACCGGTAATAGGAAAGCATGGAAGGAAGGCCCAGGAAACTAGCCCAAATAAAAAAGGAGTAGGAACAATGAGAGAAAATTCTAAAAACGGCTACTTTTTCTGGACTAAATATCACAGGAATACGACCAACAGCTACGTATTCGTGTGAAACGTGGATTATGAATAAAAGAGAGATGGACAGTCTTAGAGTATGGGAAAGAGATCTTCAGGAAATTTTTTGGTGGAATAAGTGTGGGCAGGAATGGAGAAGGCGAGCAAACACGCAAATAATGGAAATATATAACAGACCACCGATCATCCAGATAGTTAAAGCGCAAAGAGCCAGACGGTTGGGACATACGGCAAGAATTGCAAGGGATAGATGGCCGAAGAGAGCTCTAATGGGGGGAGAAGGTACGAGGAGAAGAAAAGGATGACTCAGAAAAAAATGATCACAGATGGTTAAGGAGATCTGAGGACGGTTAGAGTAGAGACATGGCAACAGGATGCACAGGACAGAGGGAATTGGAAGAGAATAGTGAAGAAGTTGGAAGCTAAGGGCTACAAGACCTGTAGGGTACAATTGTCAATTTAGTTTTCACACAAGTACAAATCATATTAAGATTTTGAAAAAAACCAAATATATTTTATTTGCAATTGTGAAGTTATTTCCCTTAAAAATATACATATGACAAAAAAGCAATTCCAATTCTTATGTATAGTAATTATAACTATATACAAGTAAATGATGTACTTATATTATGTTGACCACATGTAAAAATAATTTCTTTGCCAGAATGGCAAATACCTCAGTAATGGGTTGCAGATCAATCCCATCAAAGGTACTTTGTTGCTTAAACAATTTAGGGAACCTTCAATTTTTTGTTTACTATATGCTTCATAAAATGGAGAACGAAGTAGATACAACAACATGACAAACATCCTGCGAGATAACTGTAACCTTTGCTTTTTTGTTAGTATTTTAAGGTTTCCTTGTGTACATGACCGATACAGCTGCAAGCTAATACAACAAATTATATTTGATCGAAGAACCACTAACTTAAACCATTACTAACCTCACAACATCCATTAATAAAGATACCATCCAAGGCTTCCAAGTATTGAAACCAAAACACGCAGATACACTTAAATGCGCTAGTGGTTTTGATATATAAATTATTTCTGCAAATAACTTCCTACCGATTAGCGCTTGTTTATTTGATTCGTCAGACTCGCATTGTAATAAATTTAACGCTTTCCAACTACGATTTGAAGTTGGGGGCGAAGCATCTACTTTTCGTATAACTTTTCCAGAATGCTTCAAAGTAAACGAAACTGATTTTAACTGTGGATTTTCAGTTTCCAATGTATCACCCTGTATATCAGTATTTAATTTAACTCTATCTAATGCTGGTATTGGAGGAACTGTAATAATTGATTCTTTATAATGATATACCAATATCAATCTTGCAATGCATCTATAATTACAAAGATAAAGATTACTCCATAATTTATTGAGTACAGGTACTTACTTGATAATTTGTATTGAAACTATAACAAGCCAACGTCCACTGTTCCCCCACAATTTTCTACTGGATATCTCTAAGAATACTTCGCAATATTCAAGTACCGTCAACCAAATCTTAAGTTTATTGCTATCCTTTTGTTTCTCCACTTGTCTACCGTTTGTAATTAGTCTATCGTTGTAAAGTACCAATAAATTTGATAGTGCATATATTAATTCTGATACAGCATGGGAATGGTTTATTCTACCTGTACAAGAAAGGCATAGGTTTCTAGGCTAAATCCTAAATTAAAGCACTTACCTGCTATGAAATACGATACCCACTTTACGGTAGTTTCAAAATCGTTTGCTTTCTCCGGGTTTTTAATTATCCAATTTTTATATTTGTTAAATAAGTCAGGCAACGAAAGCAAAAGCCATGACATGATTTTGCTATTTAATTAGCCGTATTTGAACTTGTGGTAGCTCAAAGTTTACGAGGTAGAATAATTAAAAGGTAAATTTTGATTGATTGCAAACCTGTTTAACTTGTAATCAAAGATCAAAAATACGTACAAACAATAATCTTGAACATAAAAAAATCGACTGAAAAGCTTATAGGCAACCAAACCTTACGTTTTGCAATTGCAACATAGACTGTGTCTGTGAGTACGTACCTATGCAACCAAATATACAACTATTGCTATGCCTGTGTGGTAAAATGCTACATTAGAATTAAATAGCCTAACAATAGTGTAACATTCAAAATTAAAATAGGCATTGGAGTCATACATGTTTCTTTTTTTTTTTAATAATATTAATGCCATTGCTCAAATGAAAAAGAAACAGTTTATTAAATTAGACAGAGCTATTTAAAGCAAACTTTTAACTCATGAAAGTCAAATTCACTAGTTGGCAAAAAATCAGTGGTCAGGTGTTGGTTACTCGACTAATAGAGGGCCTTGAGTGTAAAATTGTAGAACTCTACATAGAATATTTTAAATTTATATTACAATTCCTTTAGTTGTTAGTAGTTCTTTTGGTTTTTACTTATCATTTAATCATTATCGTTACTTTTACTATTATTGTGTATTTCGTTTGTAAAGATTGACGTGTCCCGAATTAACTATTACTTTATTAACGCACGCCGAGCTAAAAATGATTCATCGCCAGGTCCAGACTATGCTTTTTAGTGTAATTATATTCCTAATGGCTATCTTTTTCTTGAGTAGGGTAGATTAATGTTAAAGCGCATTGCAGTTCCCCAGAGACTTTAGTTTATAAGTTGCTACTGTAGAAGTCAGTATGTGAATAATATTATTGTCAACGTTGGTTTGTGCGTTATTGTGTAAAATAAGTAGATTTAACAATTTTGTGCGGCAGGAGTAATCCTGTGTGTTTATTGTATTTCGTCTGGTAAGCAAAACGAGTTAATTGCAAATATAACTTTGAGGAATACGCTAATCGAAACCGTCAATGCGGGTTTTTTGCGTATCTTGCGGGCTCACTTTCCGAACAGAATTATAGTTGGAAATAGAACATGTGCTACTTAAAAATCTGCACGGCAGAATACCTACACTTTGTGAATGACACTATGCGAAAAAAAGCTTGTATAGAAGAATGAATATAATTTTGGACGGCATTGTGCATACTGTCAAGTTTAAAATATATATGAGATTTGGGCGGTAGTCTGTTTAGTTGGGTTCGCAGATCACCGGAGTGATAGGCACACAATTTTGACGTTAAGTGCTTCATCTCTCCTTACTATACTATCTCTGGTTGTGGCTCTCACGTTAGTGCGTTAGTATATGGTTAGAATTTAATAATTACATCTATTTATCTAAAGAGCTAGATGTCAAGGTCAAATTAAAAGCAATACACTTTAAATTTCAAGTTGGCAGAAAAATAAGCTTGTTTATTATGGTGGCAGCGGGTAGCTTATAATCTGTCAAAAATGCCAATTGTGGGTAACCGACTGACTTTGTTAGTTATTAACAGAGTAACTGGTTGCCTATGATCTTGGCTTTACTGAATATCCCATATATCAATCCTATTCGACTTTCTAAATGGATGTACTTATAGTTTTGTTACATAGTTGGCAGTGGGCACAGGCAGAGGGCGCGCGAATTACATATGTTTGTTCCCGCGTTTTATTAATTTTATTTATGGATTTTAATAGAAGGAAAGGAAGCAACGGTAGATTTTTTGCACTTTTTCTTTCTACTTATAAAACAATTATTTTATTGTTTTTTATTTGCTTAAGTATCCTGTAGCTTTTAACGGATATAGGATAAGTCAAAATTAATTTAGCATTCAAGAGTATAACAAGAAGAAATTAACAAAGCTCAAGAAACAAGGTTTATACCAACTTAATAACGAGTGGTAGCGCTAGGGATTTACAACAATTATCATTTATATATTCGGAGACGGAATGGTAAGCCTTTTCGATTACAAATGTTTTTAATTAGCGTTTAAATGTGTTACGGCTAACGCTGTAATTTTTTATTGGATTTGCATAGTTTTCGTTACAATCGTGTTCTTTTTCGTCAGAGTTTATTCTCTCTTCGCTAGCGGTTTCCGAATTTATATCTTCATCTTCAATTATGAGGTTAGCGTCCATATTTATAAAATTTTCAACATTAATT
>JARFOC010083788.1:0-14377 GCA_031763485.1 Osmoderma eremita
CACAAACTGTCACTGACTACAATTTGACACTGTGCGAACACCAAATTTTAAATTGCCAACGGTCGAAATACGAAATTTTAGTACTGCGAACGCACAGCTGTTATTACGCATGCGTCGTTCAGTTGTGGATAGTTTCTGACTGCACAGCGAATAAACCTATTAAGTTAACATCGCCCTAATCATTATCATCATACTCATGGGAGTGCATGTTTCTAGTTTAAGTTATTTTCGCGCTCATTCGATTATTCAACTTGATAATAGGAATCCACGTATTCCCGAAACACGTGTCGTTCCGAATCAATTAATACTTTGTCCGAGAAGAGTAATTCGAACAGTGTCACACAAGTTAGTTTAAAAATATGGCCCCATCTGTAAGTGAGAACTACACAATGCAAGATCCTCATTCGTTAGCGCCACCTATACCTGATAAACCAAGTCTCTAACGTAGTCGCGATGATAGAATACGTCTTTATCGGCAAACAATTTATTCATTATTTTCGGGTTACTAACATTCCAGGTAAACATTTTTTTGCACGTTTGTGTCTCGTAAATTCCCCAAGACGAAGAAAAAAGTGGCAAAAGGTTCCGGGTCTCACTGTGTTGGTCAGGCTGTCGCAGAGCTCCCGCTCCCGGACGCGATCCCGCTACTGCCCGACGCGGGGACTTTTGGCTGCTCGGTTTCCCGCCTGGCCCGGTGCGCCCCTCCTTGGCCAACCTGGCCGTCGCCGGCCTCCGCCGGTTCGACCATATTGACGCCGGGCTTAGCGTGGACGTCCAGTCGACGCAAGCGACTCTACGCCAGAACTCCTGACCTCAAACAATCCGCCGAAACCGACCTCCAAGTAGCTGGATTACAGGAGTGCGCCACGCTCCCGGTCGAAGATTGTACGCGCTAACCATGCATTAACGTTGTAGTTAAACCGCCTAACGAGGTCACGTGGAAACAATTTTCAAAAGAAATAAATATGAGATAATTATTGGGATTTGAATTTAAAAGTTCCTTTTATAAAGTTTGTATAAAAATGACACATAACAAAGTTTGATGAAAATGAAAAGCCACAAAAACACAAAAGATATATTTGGATTTGAAAATTTGAATCTATAATTTATAATTTTCAACTGTAAAGAAAATATACCTAATTGGTTGATTATATTAATTAAATATGAAATAAAAATTATTTTGGGCAATTAAAATAATGCTGATATTTTCGTTGCTACACAATCAGATGTGTTGTATGATCCCAAAAGTATATTTATATATATTTTTGTATATTTATATAAATATAAGTAGTATATACTTTCAATTTGAACGTACCGGATATTGGCAGACATCATTTTCGACAGGGTGAAATTAAAAAACAAAATTACTAAATCAAAAAATAACTTCAATAACTTTATATTTATGTTATTTTATTTATTTAGGAAGATGTGAACAATACACATAACCAACAAAGTGAAATGGGCATGAGGTGTTCAATCCCGCCAACTCAAATATAGTTTTTGTTAAGCCTGTCTGACACGTTCAATTTTATTGTACATTTTCCTGTCATTTTTTAATGTAATCAAAAATTGAAAATGTCACAGAGAAAATGATCAATTTTTACTTCGATTGAATCGTTTATTGTTGAAAGGAGGCTAGCGACTTTTTGTAAATTTTGAGAAAAACGCAAAAAAAACTATTCTGAGTTAGATTGTATTATTTTTAATTAGTTCTCTTGCTCAAACTTAAATGAATATTATAAAATAAGAAATTTTTTTTCTTTATAAATTATTTTTGCTTTTTTAAATCTCACTTAGCCCCTTTCAACAACTTATTAAAGCAATTCCATTTAAAGTGTTTATTGGGAAATAATTTGAAAATAAATGAAAAGAATACAGTTTATGTTTTGGATTTTTTGGTTGGCCAGTTAACAACCTCATCGTAAAATATCCTATGGTTATCCGGAATATATTTTATCATAAGTATTTGATACGCTTTATATATGTTTCCATAATCGGAATCTTGTTTCGATATGCCTTATTTGATGGCAATCTGACGACACCTGCACTAGGCATTTTTAAATGAAAAGTCTGTGTATTAAAAGGGCTATTAATAAAGGGCGAAGCAGTAACATATCCGGATTTCAAGGCATCATACTTAAAGTGATGAAACTGTGATACTGAAAAATTCTGTTCATTTCGTGACATCTTTTATTTGTATCTACAGAAACAATATTCTTCTTATAAAATCTAGTCCACCAGTTTTTGAAATCCAAGATATCACTGTGAATTTTCCTCTTGCGCTGGACGTGATTATCCGGTTGATGGACTTATGCACAGAAAAGAATTTTGCCGTAATGCCTCAGATGTTTTTTCACAGTGCCAAAATTTCTATCACACGGCAAAAACCAATGGCCTCTAATGGGATAAATATGTTCAACTTTTTTAAATCTTGTCTCAATTAACGCCATACACATCCTAACCACAGTAGAATGAATGAAACCACGTGACCTTTTCTACATAAGTTGTTGAAGAGGGCCAAGCGACGTCGCTTATCTCCTTTCTACACTATTCGCGGCCGCCTCTGTAGTATTTATTTCCATATAGCGCATCGGCGTTTGCATCCTTTCAACAACAAACGACGCGGATAGGGAAGGAAAACAAAATTCTTGCAATAACTCGAAACACTAGAAAATGGTGCTTCACCCCTTTCAACAATAAACGATTCAATTATTATGTACATTAAAAAAATAGGAAATGTTCTATATTGTAGTCATTTTTCTGCGCACAACTCGAATGGGCTTAAAATTAGTTACGACTGTTCGGATATAAGGCGGTTTCACTGTCGTTTCCTTTTTGTTAGATGCACAGCAGCAGCTTGGACTGCAACAACACTACCTAACAGCAAGCATTATGTATCCATTTTTTTTAATCAGAGAATTATCACAGTAATAATAATACAACCTGCAAACTACAATAACCTCAGGGCACATAAATAACAATTCGCAAAACAGCACTGCGTTTGCACCCACCAAAGAAAAATGATGAAAA
The DNA here is from genome assembly GCA_031763485.1 of Osmoderma eremita. Lineage (NCBI taxonomy): Eukaryota > Metazoa > Arthropoda > Insecta > Coleoptera > Scarabaeidae > Osmoderma > Osmoderma eremita. The sequence continues at coordinate 3,031 of JARFOC010083788.1, forward strand.
AATTGAAGGGCCATCTATACAGAAAAGTTTTAGCTTCAATGTTTTTGTACATGTTTCTTTCAATTTTTTATTACTTGAAAAACTGACAGAAAAATGTACAATAAAATTGAACGTGTCAGACGGGCTTTACCTAAACGTACCCTCCCCATTCAAACGGCGCTGTTGGCTTAAAAATTTTCAGATATTTCTATCAAGAACCCATCGTCGCTTCCGTATCTGTCTTGTTAGATTTTATGGTCGATTGTTAATGTGGTTGCTTTTGTTTGTTTGTTGTTGGTTACGGGGCTACTGTGTCGTTATTCCCGGCTAATGTTCTTGTGAATAGTGTGTTTTCGTTTACCCCCAGTAATATTATAAAATATTCAAGATGTTCAATAAAGCGCGTTTTATTTGTTTTACATTATGAGCCTTACGTATTCGGACATTTATAGACAATTGAGCGTGTAGCGTTTCTATAGTTAATAAATGTATAATAATGTACAATAATTATTTTCAATTTGAATATTTAAGTTGTAAAGTGTAGTATTAGCATTTATATTTTCAAATTTCGCGCGCTAGAGAGTAGCGGGAAGTAAGTAGGTAAGTGAAGTTAGAAGTTGTTAAGTTGGTGGTGAAGAAGTTGTCAAGCACGGAGTATTAACAGTTGTATTTATTCTACAAAGGAAGACACATCCATACGATACTACAAAAGTCGTAGTGCCAAAAACATTTTTTTTACAAATACATGCAACAAATAATGCAAAATTGGCAGTTACATACAACAAAACTTCTACAATAAATAATATTGATTTTAATTTGTAGTGTACGCTTTCCCACTAGATGGAGCAATACTCAGACATGTGCGTCATAGTACGGTGTAGGGCACGGATAGTATAGTAATTGTATGCCTATCCCTCTGATGGTCTGCGAACCCTACTAAACAGATTAGTCCAAATATATTTCAAACTTGACAGGCTCCATATGCCATCCAAACTTCTATTCATTCTTCTATACAAGTTTTTCTTCGCGTAATGTCATTCACAAAATGTGCCAAAAAGTATATGCATTCTGCCGTGCAGATTTTTAAGTAGCACATGTTCTATTTTCTACTATAGTTCTGTTCAGAAAGTGAGCGCACAAGTTGCGTAAAAAACACGCATTGATTCGATTAACGTATTCCTGATAGAAATATTTACAATTGGAATTAACCTTTTGCTTACCAAACGGAATACCATAAACACACTGTTCATATTCACAGACGGAGTATACAATAAAAATAACGATAATGATTAAACAATAAGTAAAACCAAAAGAACTACTAACAACTAAAGGAATTGTAATATAATTTTAAAATACTCTATACAGACTTCTAGAATTTTACACTCAGCGCCCTCTATTGGTCGAGTAACCCCTGGTTTACACCAAAGGTATATTAGTAATTCCCTCGTAGTTAGGGTTTGCAGGGTATTCTATTCGGGTAGCAGTCAATTTTTGTGATCTTGTGTTTGCTCTTCTGGTTTATTTTTATGGTGACGTTAAAAATCAAAATTACTAAATTGAAAAATTAAATTTTTGTCTCGTCACTTAAAAGGTAACCAACAATACCCAGGTTCGCCAATCTTGTATTTCTGCCAAATTTGGTAGGCGTGGTACCTACACAGGGAATCTTCAAAAATAAAATATCCGTATATAATTCAGTTTTATTCAATAATATATACAAAAGAAAAAAACCATTGGCGAGATCAAGGCACAGAATTCCATTCAAGGAAGACGTTTAGAATTACTTCAACAACGAACAAGATTATTTTATTCACTACGTTACAGATGTAAATAGAACAAACATTTGTTTTTTAAACAAAAGAGTGGTAACAGAAAAAATATTTTGTGATAACATTTAAAAGACAAAAATAACCAAAACAATCAACGTTCGATGTCAGGAGAAATCGAACGCGCAAAAAAGCGGGGAACATAAAATTATTGCTTTTAATTTGATTAACTTATCATTATTTTCAGTCAACCTATCGATATTAGTGCCGACACAAATAAGACGGAAGGAAATAATAAATTAATTATTTCACATACACAAAAACAAATCTAAATATAATTGATGTATATTGCTTATATAATAAAACAAGAATATTGCGTGATTGTGTCGATTTCAAAATACGATATGTTACGATACTTATTTGTGCGATTATTTTGGATGTAAAATAAATATATAAATTTATATATAAAATATACGGCTATGATTAATGTAATATCAAAATTAATAAACGAAAAACCAATTGCACTGCTTAGAATAACAAAGTGACGAAATTAAATATCAAATTAATTAAAACATAAGTAAATACAGACGCAATATTAACTAAGACGAAACAATATAATTAATAATAACCCTTTACTATGTACAAAACTAAATAAAAAATTAATATCATCCAAACTATTTAAAGCTCATCACAAAATATAATAAAGAAAACAAAACAATAACTAAAACTGGTTTAACAATACATTCAAATTATTATTACCGAACCTCTGATTCCAAAGAAAACTTGTATAGTAACTGGAAATATCGCTGTGATAGTTTGCGAATTCGCATATATCCAAAGCGGGCTTCCATATCGTTTCCAAATTATCCAACAACGATTGATTTTCCCCATCGTGTCGTTTTAACGAATCCAAACTAACAACAACCTGATAAATACATCGCATTTTATTGACTGAGGCACAAGATATTGCCGTCGAGTCCCTATCGATGGCCAAAATCGAACCGGGGCGCACCATCGTATGGATCACCTCCGATATTTCATCGTTTCTACCCATCGGGCTGGTTTGGGTGAGTATTTGAAACCAAAACTTCGTTGGAACGTCCTAATTTTTGATATTTGTTAGAAAAAAAAAAAAAAACACCAAAAAACCTAATGCGACTTACCTTAATTTCCGCTATACAAAGAATTGTATTTTGATTACTGTTCGTTGCATAATTAAATTTGCTGCAGCCATTCGGATAAAGGTCTACAAGAATAACGATTCCCGGTCCACCGATACGCCATTCCTCAATGTTATTTTTTATGTATTTCTTCGCATATAATGTGCTTAATAAATAAAAATGTTTAGCAATGTCTTCGTTAATATCTACAAATTTATACTCACAATAAATAATGCACAAAATAATATCGGATCTAATTATAATTTTCGATTACCTCAACTCGTTAGTCTTTGCCATACAATATTCGAGTGCAAATACAAAAATATTTCATTAGCATACATATTAGTATCGTATAGGATAAATCGATAACATAACTTACCCAGATATTCACTCAGTTCCTTAATATTTACGCCAACGGACCACGCAAAGAATATTTTTATTGCATTCTCCGCACGACAATCGTACGATAAAGGAAAATGTTTCGATTTAAACATTTCCAAATGATCTAGATTCTCTTTCATAATCGTCGAGAGGAAATCAAATAACTTGTTGTTATTACTCCCTTTATCGAGCTTGAAAGTCTTCTCCTCGAACATATTCGATGAACTGCTGCAAGGAGATACTGATCATTACATTTATATAAATGTGGGTCCCCCATTGCTCTCGATTAATCTTACAGATTCGGTAATTAATATCTAAATAGTGTGTCAGATTATGCGGGCGTCCCGCAGGGTAAATTGCATCGTCGCGTGCAGCTTAATGCGAAAAACGTGCTACATGCAACAAGTTATTACTTACCATACGTTGGTTTGAAAATTACTTCTCGGACGGTATACTTTATCGATGGGATACAGTAGCGGTTTAGAAATCTCACAATTTAGTTCCATTTTAAGTTGTAATACAATTCATTCGTTGAAATTTGAATAAAACTTAACGACATAGAACTATTCCATATCCAAACCCTTTAAGAATCGAGGATGATCGACGAGCCATTTCTGCTAGCGTAGTTGCCAAGTTGCGTAAGTATAACTCAGGATATTAAGAAATCATTAGATGATTAGTAAATATATTGCGATTTATATGATAAATATGTACTGTAACAAACTATTATGTCTCAATATTGTTGTTAATAATGTAATTTTACACAACTTTTCCTAAACATAACAGAAAAATTGCAACGTCGCAAAAAATATCCTTACTCGACTCTTTTATTGATTTTTAATTTCTCTTTATAAAATTGATACATTTCTATTATATATTTTTTTATGACAATATCCTTTTAATTCCCGACTACATAAATTATATTACTTTGAAATTCCTAAGATATACAGCATTTACATTAATAATACAAAAAAACAACTTTATATAAATTTATTTAAAAAAAACATGCAACAAAAATGACATGAAATAAAAATTTACTTATTCATTCTTAAATGCTTCAAACACTATAAAACACACTTTTCCGATTTATACATTTGACAACAAGGCGGAAGTTCTTCCCGCCAGAATTAAAATCAATACGGCCGTCAATTTTTCCACCTTCTCATTTGAAATAATTAATCATGTAATCTTCATTGCAGTATCCAAATTCATTATAGCTTCTCTCAAAGCAGCCTTCTCTTCGTCAGTCTTTAAGGTAACACAGAATTCATCGCATTTCTTCTGCTGATACACTAGAAGGAATCTCAGACATTGTTTTATAGTAGCACCCACGTATAAAACATTTAAAATAACCCGTTTGCTGTCGATCATATTGATACAAGGCAAAGAACTCGTGACAAAACGATGTGGTCCGTGTCTGACTCGTATGATGGCAATCCTTGTCTTTTCATTGCAGTACTTTGCAGTAAATCCGGCTCTTATCGCAGCGACACCGAAATCACCATATAGTTGTTGTACTTTATCGATGATAGCATTATGCAGGGAGGCTTGTTTGAGTGTTAGAGGAGCATCGTCTTCTTTATTTAGTTGGGTAATTGATATTACAACGTATCTACAAGCGTACAAATAAGTGTATTCGAATATTTTTTGTATAGTTTAAATCAAATCTACCTATTTTTATGCCTAACCATATTTACGCAGGATTTAACCTCAAAATTTCATTTGTTTTCACAAGAAAAAAATAGGAATTTTTAATTCTCCCAATTTTTTCTGTCTCCAACCAACTTTTACCGCGTTATCGCCTTATTAAGGAGGTCATACGAACACATTATCTACTTTTACTGTTGGGAAAACGTTCAAAACAACTCTGCGTAATCGAAACTTCTTTTGGTACCAACCGAAAGGGAATTGCTATAAAAATATGTCCTCTCCGGCTTTTTTCGTGGGTGTAGACGTCGGAACAGGCAGTGCTAGGGCCGCTTTAGTCTCAGCAGAAGGTAAAGTTGTTAAAATTTGCGTTAAAAGTATCAAAACTTGGAATCCGCAAACGGACTTTTACCAGCAATCTTCGGACGATATTTGGCGCGCGTGCGTACATTGCATTAGGGTAAGAAATGCGGGAAATTTAAAATGTTAATGTTTGGGAGTAAAAATGAAATTGATTAATTTTTGATTTTAGGGTGTTACAGAGAGTGTTGATAAAACCCAGGTGAAGGGAGTGGGTTTCGATGCTACCTGTTCCTTGGTTGTGCTAGATAAAAACGGGCAACCCTTAACAGTCAGCCCAACAGGTATTTTAAGGCGTTCTTTGTATAATTTAAGCTTTACATCCATATTTTTGAATGAAAGGTGATAATGAACAAAATATAATCTTATGGATGGACCATCGGGCGTCAAAAGAAGCTGAGAAAATAAACGAATTAAATCATCCCGTTTTAAAATATGTCGGGGGGAGAATTTCTTTGGAAATGGAAACTCCCAAACTACTCTGGTTGAAAAATAATTTACACGGTGCATGCTGGAGTAAAGCTGGTTATTTTTTCGACCTTCCTGATTTTCTGACATGGAAAGCGACTGGAATAGATTCCAGGTAATTTTAACTATACCCAAAACTAAAATTAACCCTACAATATATCATTTCTCAGATCTCTTTGTTCCCTAGTATGTAAATGGGCTTACGAAATCGACGGTAGCGACAAAAATGGATGGAACGAGAGTTATTTGCGTGAGATAGGTCTAGAAGACTTGATACAAGAAAATTTTATGAAGATCGGTAACCAAATCAAGGTTCCTGGCACACCAGTCGGCCAAGGTTTGAATTTAAGCGCCGCCCAGGAATTAAACTTGCTACCGGGAACTCCAGTCGGTACTTCGATAATCGATGCTCACGCCGGAGGTTTAGGACTGATTGGGTGTTCGGTCGAAGGACACTCGATCGATTTTGAAACGAAATTAAGCAAGTCATTCAAGAGGATTTAAACGAAACTACTTTGTAAATGAATCTTTGCGATTAGGTCTAATTTGCGGGACGTCAACATGTCATATGGCCGTTTCAAGGCGTCCGATTTTCACATCCGGGGTTTGGGGTCCCTATTTCAGCGCTATGATGCCTGGGATGTGGTTAAATGAAGGCGGGCAGAGCGCTACGGGTAAATTGGTAGACCACATTATCGACACACATCCGGCAACGTCGCAAATCAAATCAAAAATCGGAGATACGTAATTACAACAGCAGTGTTTGCAAATTGACGATACTTACCTGTATTATTCTAGGCATATTCAAACTTATTTAGCGGAATTATTGAATAAAATCTCTCGAAAACGAGGTCTAAAGTCAGTGTCGTTGCTTACTCGTGATTTACATCTCTGGCCCGATTATCACGGGAATAGATCACCTATAGCCGATCCGAATCTTAAAGGAATGGTAACTATTTTATTTCATTTGCGATTCTTTTAGTCCATAGGAAAATATGTTTCGTTTTAAAGATATCCGGATTGAATTTAGCAACGGACGAGGAAAATTTGGCTTTGATATATTTGGCAACGTTGCAAGCGCTGGCCGTACGTCAAAATTTACACAAAATTGTAACTTAACCTCACAAAAACTTTATTTTCCAGTACGGAACGAAACACATCGTAGAAAAATTAGTGAAATCGGGGCACGAAGATATAAAAACGATATTGATATGCGGTGGTTTGAGTAAGAATGCGTTATTCACCCAGATTCAAGCGGATGTCGTCAATATACCCGTCGTAGTTCCTTCCGAGAAAGAATCGGTTCTTCTAGGGGCTGCTATCTTAGGTGCTTGCGCTGCTGGATATTTTAAAGACATGGAAACTGCTATCAAATCTATGGGGGGTTCTGGAAACGTTATTTATCCTAATGTAGAGGTGTTGGATTTTCATACACGTAAATACGAGGTGTTCTTGAAGATGGTGCGCGATCAGAAGGAGTATAGAAAGATTATGAGTTGTTAATTTAATGTTCGTAGGTGTTGTGTAGTGGAGTAAATGTTTTGTTTATCGAGTATTTGTTGTGTTTTTGTTAAAATGTTGTCTTCAGTTTGTGCAAGTTCTCTCAAGAGTGTTTTTAGTGTATATTGTTATGCTTAACAAACCAGCCTAACAGCTGTTCCAACTGTCAAAAATCTTTCAAAAGGGAAAAATCATATTGTACGTAACCTCACACAGATTGTGTGAACAGTGTGGATGAGATACTTCTTAGAACGGATTTACAAAATGACCGTGAAACAGATGGAATTGATCCCTACTTTAGCTCAGTTCTTTTATTCAATTCCTTTTACTCAATATACTCCTCGAGTGCGTTCGATAATTGAATTTGGAGTGAATAAATTTCATTTTTGAGAGTTCGTTTATAATGGAGTAGCGTAAACAGAGCAAGATCTACGCTCTCCGCGACTGGAGATTGCGCACGTAGAGCATGTAACCATAAATGTCAAACCCTTGTTGAAAGGACGCCAATTGGGCTATTTATATGAGATTATTTTTGAAATAAAACAACCTTAGTTGTCATCAACATTCACACAAACATATGTATATTACATTTAGCAATGGAAAGGGGGTATTCTATACAATATCTGTGCAACGTGTGTAAGCAAACAGTATCTTCAAAGGTGAAATTCGAAAATGTTGGAGTTGTTGATGATTAAAATTTGGTATTGCTTGTTCCGCTATCCCTGTACATGTGTCGTCGTTTTCATTTCACCTGCACTTTCTTTGTGAAAAAATAACTTTTAAGATAAATGAAATAGTCTTCTTTTATTATTCATTATTAGCAGGCGGCATTACGGTATTACTCTGTACAACGATATTTTTGAGGTTAGGTAAACTCCGAAATAATAACCTGACGATCAAAGGTGGTTGAAAATGTACCGTTTGCTCTTCTTTGGGGCGTTATATGGCTATTAACAAAGTCACACGTTTGTTTTAATATGTTTTATTATCTTCGTAAGCAACTATTACAAAGCTATAACACTATAAGCTATAAGTCATGCTTACATGTTCTTACTTCTGTCACCTCGTACATTTGGTTGCCTATCTTAACCTATTACTACCTTCACAGAAAGAAAACATATCCTTAGTTTATTTTAAAAACTCTTTCTGCTCCATATCACACTCCACTCCTACTTCAAGAAAATTCACTCTCACGCTGTCACAAATACTCGAACTTACCTTTTGGATTAATTGAATAGATTATTCATCCCAGATCTTAAAATATAAACGTGCATTTTTTTTTAATAAAGTGGGGAGTGAACATGTGATTGCTGATTACAAAGTTATTTTATATTGTTTGCATTAAACCGCGTGTTATTATATTCAAATGCGAAGCAGCTTATGTATGTAAATGTACTGCCATGTGTCAAATAGACAGATGTACCAACCCGAGATAATAATAATCACCAACTACAAAAATCGAAAGGTCTCAGAATTCTTCAATTTTACCGATTTTATTTTACCAATAAGCCGTTATTGTTCCCCTAGTTACCGAAGTAACAGCATACTCTATTTACCACTTTCTCGATCCACGAAATTACCCACAGCATCTTGAATTATTCATTTCTGTGAGGTTTTTCGAAACCCCTTTTTAGTGTTGTGTTAATGTGCGTTACATTAATAAAGTGTAAAAAACTATTTTTCTTGTGGTAACAGACTAATTATCACCGGTTGAACTTTTATTTTATAGAAAAATAGTTATCTAATTTACCGACTGAATGTGAGTAAATCAAACGATTTAATTTTACGGTGCCCTCTGAATCTGCATCGCTTTCAGGAAGTTTGGAAGGTTAAAATTAAAACAATTTATCTTATTTCGTACTACTTTTAAAACTATATAGAAGTAGAAATATAGAATTATATATTATTTCATCGCAAACGTATCATCACTACATTTCTTAACATTCACAAATGTGAACCAGTTAACTGGACTTTTACGCTTGTATATATTTACTGCCGCAAAGCACTAACTGTAACATCAAATCCGCGAAATCACACATTAAAAACAATCAAAAAAGTCGTATAACAAGTAATTCCGCCTTATAGAACCACCTTTCTCTACAATCTTCTCTTTATTTTACCGTTTTCCCAAACTACACTCCACTTCGGCCAGTTCAACATTGCTACCGTATTTTCCTCGCATCACATCACAGCAAACCATGACATCGAACGCTAGTCATCTCCTCGCGATATTCGCTTGCTTGAGCGCCTTTTTCATCGTTTCCACGTGCGTCCCACTAGCAGCAAAATCGGGCGAATACGACAACGATACGAATCACGACTACATTTTAATCGATCAACGACAGAACGGCTCTGCGAATTATCGGCTGAACATGAACGGGGTGGTCATCGCTTTTACGCCGCTGGAATCGCTTTTGACTGGGGCTCTAGACGATTTCGATTTCTCCGACGAATTCGAGCTTAATAAACCGCCGGAGGAGTTGCACAATTCTACGGAAACGCACGGTGTCGATCCCCCTCTAGCGGGTGGTGCTGAAACTAATGCGACGTCGCATAAAAATGGCGGGAAATTTAAAAGGTAAGCAGGTTTTTAAATTTGTTCCCTATATCGTTTTTGCTTCTGATTCTAGACGGAGACATGGTAGTGTTTCCGGGTTGATGAGGACTATATTTAACCAACGAAAGAATGGTGAAGATGGTAAAATCAAATAATAAAATGTTAAGTATTTATTATTATGTTTAGATAAAGATATATTTAATTTACCTATTTAATTATAACGTTCATCCATTCATTTTAGATAGATTAGATCAATACATTATCCAGGAGCTTGTAAATATTTATTTTTCTTTCAAGATTAAATTATAATGCAACACTTGTTTTATACTCTTTTTGTTTTTTTTTAAACAAACCACACGTATTTATGCTAAGATATATATTTGCAACCGATTGAGTAGAACTTGAATTTGAACAAGATGAATTTTGAGCATTCAATAACAACCAATCAGGTCCATTCTTTCAGCGCGCCAAATTTAAATAAAACCTGATGAATACGTTATATATACTAACATTCTAGATGCTTCTCTTTTCATCGTGGTTTTTCTTGTCAAATATTCCTTTTTATTAGATTTTATTCTTTAAGCTCTCGCTGTAATAGGAGCTAATATAAATTTTTTTTTTCAATGTTTATATGAATATGTATAAGCGCAATAAAGATTACAAGGACTGTGGGGCATTATTGAAACAAATTTTATCGGATCACTCCTCACCCCACGATAAATTGATTAGTTCGTATTCGAGGAATACGTGGATTTCCATGGTCAATCAACGTGTCAGCGTATTCCGGAATTGGTCAATTTATTGTGAGCCGAGGAGTAATGGAATAAGCGCAGATGGGTCAATCAAACGGGCACTTTGTTTATATTCTGCGTCTTTATAAACAAAGCACGTATTTATGCTAACATATTTTATAGTTACTATTGTTAGCGGGTCCATTATATCATATATTTGTTATTCGAAATTATTGTATAAAATCTACTATATATGTTTACTAAAACCTGCGTAGGAAGTAAGCAAGAGTCAGTTTGAGATTTAAAGTTATTATAAAATAGGGTTATCCTGCATTGAAGGGACCCGAGTTTGACAACACCGTGCGATTACCCAGAATGCACTCCGTATTCTACAGGGGTAACGTAACTTATTAGGCGTTTTGGTCCTGTACATGTGCAGCCTGTGTGCTTTACAATGTGCTTTCAATTGTAAAAGGGATATAAATAAAATATAACTCGTATGTCAAAAACACACAATGTCATGTTCAGCCACATATGTATATTGCATTACACAATATTATAGTTTTCAATGAGTTTAATCTGAAAACAATAATTTTACGTGTAGCTGTTGTAAATTATATAAAGTGATTGTACTTGCTTCTGTATTATTGGAGCGCTCCCTCATATTTACTTTACCTGTGCCCCTAATAATCTGTAATGAGTCGTCGTACGTCGTTTTATCAGACGACACTAAAAAGCTTCTGCACCTGCGTCGCTGCGCATGCGTCAAATGAGCGCGCAAAATTAACGAACTTTTAG
>JARFOC010083799.1:0-14377 GCA_031763485.1 Osmoderma eremita
AATATTTTTATAATATTCCACAATGAATAATCCCTGAATATATTTTAGCAAGCTGAATATATATTGCACATTCTACAGATATTGGAATATATACATTCAATACTGCAGATTGTAAGAATATTCTTGGAATATGTTGTGCTATCTGGGTACAGAACCTAAGGCAATGACAATAGCCACCTAAGCAGTACATATGCACATCTATAATGCATGCAACTTCCAACCTGATCGGGGCGATGTAGGCGGTGTCGCGCAAACGTACCTTAGTAACCGGACATCCCTCGTACATTAATTACCAGCAAGACTTCGACGTACATTATTGAATTTTATGTTAATTTTTTACGTAAACTAGTAATGCAGATATTAATACTCTTTATAATCTCAGTTTGTTGCTATTAAAATTAACTTAAATTTTAGTGACATTTTGTATTATTACAAGTTTTGTTTATGAAGGATGTAATGGAATATAGTCGCTTTTAATAGTAGCATTTAAAAGTGTTTTGGGTATAAATAATTAGAAAATAACTAGACTAAATAAATAAAGGAATACGTCCTTAAAAAAGATAGCGACATTTATATTAATAATTATATGATAAACTCATGTAATCTTTTATATTTGCGATTACCGTATTTATTCTAATAAGCGCTCCGGTGATTAAATCATTGAGGGCATCTATCTTTGCGGCGTTTAATTAGAGTGCTTTATTTCGAATCAAACCAAATCCTCATTTTTATTCTTTTTCTATCCATCTCAAAACAATTGTATTGCAACTTAGTTTTGATACAAAGCGACATCGTTTTAGTATTCTATATGGAATTCGATCTGATTGTGGTTAACGGGGATTCCCCTACCAACATTTGCCGTTGATTGTGTGCACTTCCCATAAAGATGCGACATTTATTCCATTCCGCATCATTTTCTTGCGGATTCTATTAGGGTACGGCGGTTGTTGAAGGTGTGTCTCCAATTAGAATAAATACGGCGCTTTAAACAAACTCTGGAAGGGGATATTTATGTATGATGGTAAAAAACTTGCGAAGTTTTATGGTGCTACCAGGGCCGTCTTAAGCCAAATGGGGGCCTGGGCATCGGGATGCATGGGGCCCTTTCGAGAGAAATTCAGAATCGATATTAACAGGAACGAACATTAGCGCCAGTATAATTTACTTTTGAAAATTTACGAATGCAAAAAAAATCTATACCGATACAAGATGTGCTTTCCTAGACGTTTGACCGGCAAAATCACGAATGACATCTTCCAAGTCTATTTCTTCAAGCACAAACAATTGATCCTTAATTTAGGATCTAGTTGACGAAGCAAAGAATTTCTCATATACTAACGGTAAACAAGTTAGTTGGGCGAGGCGAATAATTTCGAATACCTCGGTATGTTAAGTAAACAAAATAATTTTTCACAAATTAGCTAAAACTAAACCAGCAACCAGCTTGTAAACCTTGTAAGAGTAATCGACTCTTGTATAGTGATTGACGTCTGTAAAGGCAAACAGATGTGAGAAGTATAGTGATTGAAAAATTTATCATCAATTACGCTGCTGTCGCTAAGATTTGGGGGCTCCATTGATCGCGGAGCCCTGGGCTCTAGCCCAGCGAGCCCATGCATGAAGATGAGACTGGGTGCTACTGTTGGTTAAAAAATCTGTATTGTTGTATTCGTTTAGCTTTAGTGTTAGATGGCTGTACAAGAGCGAATATATAATAACCAGTGATTTTTACGTTTAGATTGCTCTATTTATATTTAGGAAAGAGTAAACTTCACAGAAATAGTAATATCAACAAGAACTCAAAATTACATAGAAAAATTATTACAAAATTATGAAGAATTAATTAATTAAGCTTAATTAAAACAAATTGCCAAAACTACTACCAAAACCCGTAGCATGTTCAGAAGTTGCTTGGCTCCAACAAAAAGTGTTGTTATCTGCACTTTTATCTGATACAAAGGAATCATTACCGGTTTGTTCTAAAAAAAAAGAACTTAATAGCATTTCCATAGGTTTTACGTGTCATACGTACATTTTGAAGTGAAGTCTATCATTGTAAAATCTGGAACATCGCCTAAAAAAATAATGTACGTAAGCAAGTAATTTACCTAAGCTACTACATACTTGTTAGCTGGAAACCTGCTGCTGGCATATGTTCAAGCAGTGGTTCTATAAAAGAAGAAACAATAATAAACACAACATATTTCATTTGTTCTTTGCTGTTTTGCGATTCTTAAAAATTGTTCGTGTGTTATATGGCAATTACTGTACAACTAGATTACACTGTATGTAATTTAAGCAAGTTATATAACATAAATGTAGTTGTTAACAATTTACGTACCATTGATTTTACCCTTAAACGTGCCCTCACATACCTGCTATATAAAAATTTTAACATATACAATATGTAGATGTAATTCATGATACACAGTGATTAATTTCAACTATCAGTTGAACTAGCTTATAACCAATCTAGGGACTATTCTGATACCAACCTCAGACAGCTGAGATTGATCACTGTATATATATTAGTTATAAACTGTGCAATTGTTTTGTAATACAATTTTCAAAGCACTAAAAAAGTTGTGCAGAAACGTCAACGTATTTTGTCGTAATCGTGATGGTTGGTGGCTTGTGAGTTGTATTTATTAGTTTAAGTAAAACACAGAAATTTAACTTTTAAATGAAAAGTTAACAAAACAGGTACCTGCATTTGAGGGACCCGAGTATCCACAATGCAGAGTCTAGGCAAATTAGAAAGTAAACAGACCAAAGCACATGATAAAGTTGATTTAGATATACTCCGCCAGGAACGTTACTTGCAAGGATAATAAACATAAAAGTGGCGTGATCGTTTAGCGATTCGCCTATGATGCTCGAGGCCTCGGGTTCGAACCATGGTTGCCGCTCTCAGAGTGAGGTTTTCCTTACCCTCAAGTGGCTCCCCGGGCGCAAGCCTTATAATAACCCCGTGTAATTGGCTCACCCCGATGCCCAATTTAATTTTTTTTCCAAAACGATAAGATTGGTTGTATCATTGTCATCTCCTTAATAACAAGCGTAGAATTCTTTCATTCTGAATGTTACAATTCTTTGTAGAACAAACTAGACAGATATCACTCGTGCGTCTTATAGAACGAAGTTGTCACATGTTGTCATTCATAGGTATATCCATATGTAGCATATTAGTATCGTACACTGGGAACGGACTATATCTATATCAAAGCTATCGGGTATGTTTTGGTCTGTTTACTTCTTTGTTTTAGCACTGTACATTAGGCTGTGCATTACGGGTAATACGTCGCATGCGCGCTACTCAGATCGCTCAAAAAACAAATTTTTCACAATGGAGATTTTTAAACATACTGAAAAACATCCCTCCAATTTGTATCACAGTACAAAATCTTACCGGCCACATTAGTGAAGTATTGTGCGAATGAAGAACTGAATACAACGCCTGCAACCCATGCAAAAGGAGCGACCAGCAACATATTTTATTCTTTATTTGTTATAGTAGTATATGTTTTATTTATAGATACCTGTTATTTATAATTACGTATGTATTTATAAAACGCATAAAGGTATTTCAGTTCAACAACATAATCACTTAGTAAGGTGGAGATAGCGAAATTGAGATTATTAAACCTGTTGTAACAAAATTTAAAATTCAATATGTAGCTCGGCTCATATTTAAATAGCAAAAGCCAAGAGTATATTATATAGTTGCCAAACTACTTTTTGCAATTTTTATATACGTCTATGCAAAATGTCGAAATGCAACTGATGTGACTGAGATGCAATTAATTGCGGCAATTAAGCTTCTTTACCTAACAGCTGAAATCATAGATGGCTCTAGAATCCCTACGTCCCTAGGTTTCCTATCTTAATCTCTACAATCTCTGCTTGTAATCAAACAATATATTTTTTCTAATGTTAAAAGATTTTGATGCGTCCAAATATTATATAGTACCAAAATTTACATTATGTTTTAATTTATTTGCTGCATTCTTTCTATTTCTGTTACTATTTACTCAACAGCTCCTCTATTTTAAATAAAATCATTAGGCTACAAGATCATAAATTGTTCTGCACATTATTGGTGTATGGGTTGTCATTATACAGCGCTTGCCAGTTCTAAACTTTAAAGCCGTCTATAAGTAATGTATTTCATCAAGCAGCGATGTCATACCGCGGATTTCAGTCGCAATCTCCCGAATGCAGTCGTGCTGCGCTAGTGGGGTGCATAGAATACTAGGAGTTGTCGTTGTAGCAGTTAGCCTTGTATGCTCGTACCAGCGGTGATTCGCGCGTACCATTTATGTTGACGTTAGTCAAGCGTCTTTTACTTTGAGAATTTTCGTTTTCGGAATTTATAAATTTGATTTACACCATTATCTTCTCTTTATTTACATTATTACTTTTGAAATCCATTAAATTAAATTCATTATTTTGGCTTCTTTATCAAAATGTTATAATAGAATGATTTTCACTACCCAGGAAAGGGTGTTGTTACACTGGTAGTACAGCAGAGGAAGTGGTCGGTCGTTTTACATTTTCGTTTATTTCGTTATATTAGTTTTTCATTCACTTCAATGTCGAATGTGTCCTGGTATCCTATTTACGGTAATATTTCAGCTTCTATAGAAATGGCTTTTCTATTTTTTAGATTTACTCTTTGAGGTGGTAAGGGAATTTTTTGTTTTAGTTCTTGTCTTTTTCCATTTAAAAAAGCATGAACTCTATAGCTAAAGGTAACTTTTTCATATCTTAAAAGGATGCGATTACATTATAAGAATGATCTATATGCATATATGCTAATATGTAATGAGCAACCAGCCTATCGCATATTACTGGCATGTAACTGGGTAAAAAACTTTTGCAATTATAATGATATTATGTGGCAAGTATATTCTTGAAACATTAAATTTACATAGAAATTATATACCTTACATCCAGTTGTACGTTAATTTAATATAAATGCCGCATTACTTTCTTACATAGTAACA
The DNA here is from genome assembly GCA_031763485.1 of Osmoderma eremita. Lineage (NCBI taxonomy): Eukaryota > Metazoa > Arthropoda > Insecta > Coleoptera > Scarabaeidae > Osmoderma > Osmoderma eremita. The sequence continues at coordinate 5,007 of JARFOC010083799.1, forward strand.
AATATATAGGGCGCCAAAAAAACAACTTAAAAAAACAGGGGCATGATGGAAAGGGTCAAGATATACATTTTCCATTCGGGAAACATGGGTCCGAAACCTGTAGTTTCTTTGCTAGAACTCAAAACATCTCAACGCGGACCGCCCTAGAGCTAGGCAACTTTTTAAGCGCCAGTTACCACGTATCTTCTCTGATAGCGAATTCGGTTTTCGTAAGGGCAAATCCACGATCCAGGCGGTGGAGGGGGCTGTGAATATCGTACAAGATAGGCCAAAAGATAAACGGATAGCGCTAATTACGCTGGATGTCTATGATTAATATAATCAGTAGTTATCTGGAAGAGCGATCTGTGATGTTGGACAAGCGGACGCAGTTGAATGTTTCTGCAGACGTGCCGCAGGGCTCAATTCTGGGACCCACTCTGGAATCGCCTCTCTGATGGGGTTTTGCGGATGTCCTTCCTGGAGGTGTTAGCACTGTGACCTACGCGGACGATCTAACGCTAGTAGTAGCCGCTAGAAGCGAGACGGAACTCCAGTAGAGAGTGGATGCAAGATGGCTCCACAAAAAAAACGGAATGCCCTATTCTCAGAGGTAAAAGAGGGATAGACCATATAAAATTAATGTGCGAGGGAACCGAACTTCGCCCGAAGAAATGCATCACTTACTTGGGTATTGTTATAGGACAGATATAGTGACCATTTGAAATTGCCAACTCTGCGAGTCGAAGAAAAGGCCGCGCAGCTGATGCGGGTGACAAGAAACATCAGGAGTCCTGGGCATAGGAAGAAACTAATGCTCTATAACGTGGTCCAGCTCCTTTATGGAGCACCTATATGGCATAAGTGCGCAAAGAAAAGAGGATATGCACGCACACTCACGAGGGCACAAAGAAAGTTTCTTGTAAGAGCGTCCAGTGCCTATCGGACCGTGTCGGCCTAGGCCCTAAAAGTTTCTCTGGGATCCTCCCAATAGGACTCCTGGTGGAGGAATGAATCCTATACTTATAACAGAAAAATTACCTTTTCTGGTAAAACCTTCTTCATAAGTTTTAAGAAGATTCTGTTCTAAAATCTTTTTATCTCGAAGTTCTTTACTTACAGCATTCAGTTCTTCTGCATATTTAATAGCCTTTATAAACTCGATTACATTGTAGTTTAATACTTCCTTATTAATTTGTTCTTTAAGTTTAATCATTCTCTTCTGTTCTTCAACAGAATGGAGCAAGATCATTCTTTGGATTTTAATTTTCTCCACGGCTATACGTTGTTCATTCATCTCTTTATATAAAGAATTATTTTTCCCCAAATATTCTTTTTTATGCTCAATAGCATTACAGTACTTTTCTATCATAGCTTCATATTTCCTTTTTACTGCAGCAATTTCCTTTTGCGTATCAATCTTTCTTTGCATCAATTGATCCATAACATCCGAAGTGAGGGTTATAGACGTCATCATCCGTACATTTACAAGGTATTAATATAAATGGAGTATCTAGATAAGTTTAATTACTTACTGTTGAGATAGTGCTTTGTTAATTGGCAATTTTTCCTCTGCCTTCTTTATTTTGTCTTCATATTTATTAATCTTTTTGTCGAGCATCTCATTCTCTTTACAAAGGGATTCATATTTAATTTTGCTATCTAAATACACTCAGTGCAAAGATTTGTTCGTGGGAACATAAATATTTGATACTTACATTTAACAATTGCTTGTTGTTTCCATAGCTTCAAATCTCTTTCATTAACGAAAGAGGCAACTTTTGAAAAATCTATCGTTGGTAAATTACCACAACTCATGTTTTGCTAATTAATACGGACAATACTGGACAATACGGACAGTCCTAATATGATCACTCATCACAAATATGATTATTTGAAATTTGAAACAGTTGACGGCGTTTTTCCTTTGCAGGTTGACCAACCAAATTAGAAGTTTAAAAAAAGCTAAAAATTACTTTTATAACACACCTTTTGACACCACTCCTATGTATTTATCCGTATTTTCAAGTGCAATAATATTTAACTAATTTAATTTTTCAATCAAAGCCATTATTTTATATTAAAATAAATATGTATTCCCTAAGGGAATAATTATTTTGGTATGGTTTGATTGTAAGTTTTCGCGCGTTTAATGTCATTTAAAAAGTGTATAAATATCTATATAACATATAAGCAGAGCATAGTTAAGAATACTGTGTTGACTGCAACGAGGTTGGTTGACTGTTAGTCAATACTACCACAATTTTATTTAGATCAGTCCGAATTAGTGCACAATATCTACAATAATAGCACATTGTTATACATTTACATTTTACATACACATATTAATTTAGGACATTTGTTCCATTACAAATCTAGGGGACAATGATTGGTGATAATAATTATCACTATTCATTGTCCCCAATATTACTTAACGTACAATTATTGTACGTTAAATAATATCGTTACAGAACAACAAAAGCATTTTTTTATTATTATCACATGCAAAGAAGTTTCAATTAAAAATATTATAAGTAATGACATTGTTGTTACGGTTAAAAAATACTTGTAAAATTCACAAAACTATCACGGCCAAATACACAGTTCACTCATTGTTATGAAGTTATGTTAAAAAATTATGATTATGAATATACCACGTTTTTGTGTCGGTGCTTTCCCCATTCATTTTGAAATTACTCTATACATCGTTTCTTTAATCGGAGGAGTGAGGTTACTACTAAAATTATGTGATTGTGATCACATAATTTACTTCAATCGAGTGACGTGCCCCAATTACATTTGATATTTTTGGGTCCACATCATAACAAACTACGGTACCAACACGGCCGTCGATATTTTTGTTTAACAGCTGCACTCTGCTACTCATTTATGGCTGCATTCACAAATTCGCGAACAAGCTACGTTCAATGTAAGTTCAACAAAAATTTCCTATTGTAATAGAAGATCACTACGTCACTACTCCCATTTTTAAAATACCATATATACATAGGTGTGCTTTATTTTTGCAGTGTTGCAACATAGACCACATTATATTACAATCAGCAAATAATTTATCGATTTACTTATTTATGATCAGCTTTGTCCATTTTCAAAAAATATAAAAATAAATATGTTTTACAGAAAAAATAATTTTATTTTACTATATTTGCTACTACGCCTATGGACAAAATAACAATAAAATAATCAGATGGTTTGTCATTTCTGTCAAATTGGTTTGTTCGTTTTTTCGCATTGTTGCTACAGAGTAAATAATGGAAAAATATGTCGTAAAGTATTAATAAGGTAAACCGTTGAAAGGTTAGTAAGAAAGTTGACAATTTTATGTTTTAATGTTGTTTTATTTTACTTGGAAATAAATACTATAAGGCAATATTTACATGTTATAACATAAATATAGGTAACTCTAGCCTAAGTACATGTAGATAAAGGATAATATATATCTATGAATGTATTTTTAAAGAACAAACCAGAATATTTTTTGTTACAGTTCAGAAACATGAAAAGCCTAGTGATATTTGCTCTTCCTATATGAGAGCCGATTTTGCAATTATTTCTGTTCAACATTCGGGTATGCAAGTATATACGATAAGATTGTACAAATTAGAATGTCCAAGTCTAGAGACATTTTATATGAAGGATGGTTAACAAAATCTCCACCAACAAAAAGAATATGGAGAGGCGTAAGTAAATAATATAATTATTGCATTTACCTATTCTCATCATTTTATGCAGAGGTGGAGAAGAAGATGGTTTGTTTTACAACCTTGTGATCTCCCACAACAGTTCAGACTAGCTTATTACACTGATCGCAGTTGTCGAAAGCTAAAGGGTATAATAGATTTAGACAATTGCGATCAAGTTGACATTGGCTTTAAATTTGAAGACAAAAAAGTTAAATTCGATTTTTTGTTCGCAATAAAAACTCAGCCACGCACGTATTATCTTGCAGCCGATTCAGATGTAGAATTACGAAGCTGGGTGAAATGTATTTGCGATGTTTGTAGATTGAAACCAACCAACGAAGATGAAGAAGGTATTTATAATAACTTTCAATTATTGATTAATTTGTGCCTGCATTATATTTACCTATAGTTTTGTTTCTGTCATTTTTTAAATATATACTCCTTTATACAGGATGACACATTAGTGTGGCAAAGCTGGATATATCCATTATTATATAAGATTATTATATAGATTATATAAGAAAAAAGTTATTTGTGAAAATTGTAGGCAGTATTCAACTTAACATTTCAAAATTATTTTCATATATACAGGATGTTTCATATCACCAGGGTGAACTAAACATAGGTTTTTTTTTAATGGAACAACCTGAGTATTATTTTAGGTTTAGATTAAGTTCATGCCTCACATTTCCAATGTACAATTTCATTGACCTACACAGCATGCTTCAGAAGTTATGGTCAATTTCAATCACTGTGAGTTCGAGGTCTTGTATACTGCAAACGACTGAAATTTTTCTTTTATAGGCATAGATTTTTTATATTGGCCCACTTTTATAGCAGTGACATTTTTTCAAAATTGTCAAAACTGAATACAGGGCGAGTCAAAACTCAAATACATTAATTTCTCAATTAATTTGAATAGATCATCCTGTATTTTATATCATAAAGAGAAAGAATACTTTTTATTACACACTCTACCTAAAGTCTACAATTTCTAAAATATTCTAAATTCTTTTTATAAAGGTGAGATTTTTTGAAATTGTTTAAATATAACAAGTTAGTCATGGAAAATTGACAGTTTAATGTTTAATACAAATACAAACGTTTATAACTTACATTAATGATTAACATTTAATTAATTAACCCAACTGTTTAGAATGTAGTTCGATAATAAATGTTCAAAATATCCACTCGAACTATCAATACAACATTGCAGCCATTCTTCCTTGTATAAGTAACAAAGTTTCATCATGCAGACATCCTTTGGCGAACGTTTAGGGGAACATTTTCCAATAACAACGGTAAATGATTTTCTAAAATCTCAATAAACTTTATTCGTCCTTCTAAAAAATGTGGCCTAATTACATAATCTCCTAACTAGTAATTACTTAACACTGTCTTACTGTCATTTTTTCCACGATTAACTGGTTATATTAAAATATTTTCAAAAAATCTCACTTTTATAAGAAAGTATAGATTTTAGGTAGACAGTCCTTAATAAAAATGATGTACCTAAAATAATCTTTCTTTTTATGATATAAAATACAGGGTGATTCATTTAAAATAATAGAAAAATTAATGCATTTGCAATAGTTGCAATATAAAGAGGAGTGCAATTTAGTTTTTCAATAGTAGTCAATTGAAATTTCGAACGTAAAGTCAAACTGTCAAATGAAACGTAGTGGACTAAACATCAAATAATCACAAATCATAGATACATCGATCCCAAGCAGCACAATTCAAATTTGCCGCAATTATTTTTAGTAACTTCAACTTAAAGATATTAAAATGCCCATTGATGTAATACAAAATTGTAGGTAATTTCATGCTTTAATATTGAATTTACTAAAAATAATTGCGGCAAATTTGAATTTTGCTGCTTAGGATGTAATTTATCCAGTTTCAGGTGGGCTACTTAACATTATTATTATATATATCAGAAAAAGGACGCAAAGAAGGCAAATCATAAAAAATAACATAAAGAATTCGTGTTATAAGACCCTTATCGCACGAGCCCAAATTTAGCATCTGACGAGCGGAGCGAGGAAGGTGCTAATGGCCGATCCGTTTATGACGCTCCTTATTTAATATACACTCACCGGCACAATTAACCGCCCACTTTGTAAAATTACAAATATCTAACATTTTCTTTTTTTTTAATAGCCTTCTTTATTAAATGAGGAAATAAGTAAAATCTCCTTAACTAAGCACAACTCATTTATTTTTTATTATTTGATAATGTTTAGAAAAGTATACTGTACTAACAGAATTTCACTGTATACTTAAGCATTAAGTAGCTAAAGCTGTTTTAATAGTTTGTGGTGCCTCCTCTTGTTCTTATAACTTCATTTAAGCGGCTTGGAAGTCCATTAATAAGATTTTGAATATCATTCTGAGGTATGAGGTCCCACTCTTCTCTTAAGGCAACTTTAAGCTCCGCTAATGACTGAGGTGCAGGCATTCGAGCGCTCACCCTCCTTTTTAATTTATCCCAAACATGTTCTGTGGGATTGCGATCTCGGCTTTCCATTCTCAATCCCAACGTTATTGAGATATTCAGTAACGCACCTAGCGACGTGCGCTCGTGCATTATCATGCATGAGAATAAAACAATTTCCAATATAAGCACACTGAAAACTGCTCTCCGAACTGTCGATATACTCGCCCTCTTCCATCTGGTACTCTTAACAGATTCTTGACTTATCTGGGAAAAGAACTTGCTTCCATCGTTCAGTATTCCAAACAGGATGATTTTGAGCAAACCGAAGGCTGGAGACTCGGTGCCATTGCAAATTGTGCAAAGCAATTGTGGACATCGGGCCGGTCTTCTAGCTTTCAGTTGTTGTTTACCTAGTCTTCTTCTAATCGTAGGCTTACTAATATCAACTAATCTTACCTCATGAAGGCGGTTACGCACTTCAACTGCAGTGGTAAACCGATTTCGAAGCGCGGTGCTGACAATAAATCTGTCATAACCACCGGATGTGCTGCGTTTACGGCCTTGTCTACGGTATTCCTAAAATTCTAGCCACGTAACGTTGACTTCGGTCGTCATCTACCATTGCGACAGTACTAACCACAGTAACAGCATCCACCGGCATTTTAATTGTAGGATTGCTTTCAACTTAATTCTAATTTACAAAAAAAAACAAAGTAAGCGAATATCAACACTAAAAATTACAATAACAGTAACACAAATGAAGAAAGTTTAATCTTAACTAATACGCTAACAACGCAAAAACGAATATTTTTACAAAAATGACAGTAGTGACATTGTTTATTTTATGTCATCATAAAAGCATGGCACACTCATCAAACATACATAAAAACTATAATACGGGCATTTTTACAACAAGAAACTAGTGGGCGGTTAATAGTGCCGGTGAGTGTATTATTCTCTACTGATTAATCACAATTATTAAGTGGGGTAAAAACAGTTTCATACCTATCTCAGTAACCGTTGATATTCGACCATATATTTATTTTTGCCTCACCAGCACCTTTTCCGAATATTGGGGCTTTCTCTCCGAACATCCTGTAGATAATCAATGTATATTTTCTTGCATTGTCACTTACAGTATCCATTTTGACGAACATTTTTGGTAAGGTTTATTTTTTTAGGTATTCAAATTATCGAGGAGAAACCAGAGTCAACTATTCCAATAAAAATATATAATACCCCGCAACAAAGACATATCTTAGAATCACCTCCTCTTTCGCCTGTTAGCACTAGTCCGTACATTCCTATATCGGAGTGTATTACAGGAAAGTCGCCACTTCTCTTAAAAGATAATGTAAGTAATATAAGTGTCTATATTTCGTATAGTCTCCTTCGTTGTAATGTGTGTAAATGTGTGTTTTGTTAAAGGATTTATGCAAGAAGTTACTTCAAAATTCGTATGATTCTTCACAAAGTGTAAATAATCAAAATCATTCGAATGCTACGTACGAAACCGCAACATATCTAAATTGTGCATATCCTATTTCGTATGAAACGCCAAGATGTTTATTACCACAAAGGAGCGGAAAAACAATTTCTAAAACGTCTGACGAATTATCTCAGCGAAAGAATAGTATCTCACCCTTACAAAGCCCTGTTGGATCTGATAATGTGTTTACAGATGACAATTGGAGCAACATGACGCACAAACAATGTAAGTATGTGTGTAAACGAAATGGTGTAGTGTTGGTTTGAAATCATATGTTGTTATTAAGGAGAGATCTGTATTTTGATGAAGGTCTACAAACCAGTTTGTTATATTTATACCGATTTATACTTTAAAAAAGAAAGTTGTTTTTTTATACAATGAGTTTATTACACAGCTTTTGGATGATTATACTTTTCTTTTGTTGCAGCTTCCAGAAACATAAAAATGTCAGATAGTTCTGATGATATTGTAATAGCTCAAAAACTTTCGAACATTCACGTCGATTCTAACGCATCTGAAGAGTCCCCAAAAGTACCACCTAGACCACCTAAACCTGCACATATTAATCAAAGCCCCTTTTCTTCTTCCGACTATTTTAACATATCAGCGGGATCCACATTACCGAAAACTTCTAAAGACAGCGCTAATTCTGAGGAGGTATCCTCGCTACACGTACCAAGTGAGGAAATGTATGATTTTCCAAGGTCGCATCAAGTGGAAGCTGATGTTTCACAATTTGGCACAATGAGGCGACACTGTTACAATAATGCTGCGCCTACGGTATGCCAAGATGGAGTATTTAAATATGATACATCACCAAAAGCAGGAACTAGTAATCATGTAAGTCGATAAATGAATATTATTTGGAAATTGTACTACTTTGCAACTACTGATACGTAAAGAAACGAAATTAAGCCACGCACACAGGCGTACGCGTGTGGGTGTAGGTACATAAAATAAAATAAATAGTAAGGTGTAATTTATAAACGTGGCGAAACACCATAACAGACTTTTTTTTGCGATCTGTTGTTTCGTCCACATACAACCACATTTTGTTTATCTATGATATTACTTATAGAACGTGAGGCGGTCGGTTACACTCCTGTTAGACACACGACATTGTGGCTGGAGCTGATAGTACATGTATACACAGCGGATCTCATTGAAACTCGCGGTTATACTGAAGGTTGTATCGAATCTCCGCTACTGCCCGTTGGGGCTAGTGAACAACTCTAGTAATGCCCATTAAATAATTTACGATTTTTCAGTCGAACTGAAATAATTACAGCTACATATATGTAACATGTATGGCGGTCGTTAACAACGAATGTAAAAAAACAAAAAAATGTAATAGGTGTACGACCATGGAACTAATTATCGCAAATACCAATTTGTGGGTCGATAGATTTGCTTGGCTGCTCCATGTACAATTGTGTCTCAATTAACTCAATTATGACCCATAAAGAAGCTACGAGTAACAAAGCGAAATATTGGTCGTACACCTGTTACATTTTTTGTTTTGATACCGTATATGTAACAATGCCAAAATTTATTGCTGTTTAGTACAGCTAACTAATAAAAATTTATAAAAATTAAAGCAATTACCATGCAGCAGAAATCTTATTTTTAAAAATATCTTTTTAAAATAGGTATTACAATCGTTTTTAAAAACTGACTCTACTGTCCATTCATTCTAAGAAAACAGCGTTGGAAAAGATAGGAGAAAATATCTCGGCTTACTATTGGCTGAAATCCGCGA
>JARFOC010083810.1:0-14375 GCA_031763485.1 Osmoderma eremita
ACACTTTTTAGATATTTATATACTGTAACTGACAATTGTACATATGTGACAAATAAATATATCTATCTATCTATCTAGCCTATATGCTCCCATTCTTGCCCCCTCCCCACCCCCCCTGATATAAATATTAAGAGAGGATAGGTTTGGCATCGTCCAAAATTATACTAATAAATTATAATCATAACGCAATCAGTTAACATTTTACAATTATTAATAGAATTCACATACACTACATTGTAACTGGGAGCTTTTGTTATACTAGGTACTTGGGAAAATTACCTTTCCTCTGCAGAAATGACCCCGCTCGATCGACTGCACGCATTTCAATCATTATGTAATAAATAAATAAATATATACTAATAATCGCTTATTATGAGTAAGGAAAACTGAACACCACGATCACCTCTCCATATCTTTTTATTCCACGTTTATCACTTGCTTTTAAAATCTTATAAATACCAGTGTCAAACAATAAAAATAACAAAAAATAAAAATCAATACAGGTAAATACACTTTATTCAACATATATTTTGACAAAGATTTATCCATACTGTAAACCCATCTTCTCAGAAGGTATATGTTTATTTGTAAATATTGAGAAAGATGATCTATGTCTAAATATATATTAAATCAAGTGTACATCAGTATTTATAAAGATTCAAAGAAACAACAAATTAAAAATCAGTGCATTTTTCCTAATTCTATTTTCCTTTTTATTAGCTTAACAGAATGATACACGAAAGAATCTACAAGTCCGGCCACTGTGTAAACGCCTCCAATTATAGCACATACATTCGTGAGGAAATGACCCAGAGATCGTTCGCGCTCCGTGTATTTGACCATCAAAGGTGAAAGTTCGTATTGAAAGAACGCTCCTGGCATTCCAGACTCTCCTGCCATTATCGAGATCACCTTTTGATGTTTTGTTACTGAAAACTGATTGCTGTGTATAATTGTACCGTCAGTTCTTACATATGACGTTGGCACAATTTTTATGTGATACTGGAACATAGTAGAACCTGTAAAATAACAAAGAAAAATAGAAAAACAAGCAAAAACAGAAAAGATTCTTACACTTTTCAAATTTAGCGCCATTCAACGTGACAGCTGAAAAGTATATAATGGCTTCCTTCTCAACGTAAATCACAAAATTTTTATTTATTACCAATACATAAGCTTAATATAAATTCTCAAGTGATAATTAAAGCAATATTGGCGGGCGGAGTAGGGTCAAATTCGAGAATCCGTCCCTTTTGATACGGCCCCTAACTTCTATTACAGAAAAAGGTAGGACTTGTATGTAGTTTACGTGTTATAATATTTATTTCGGTTATGTTTGAGCAGAGGTTTAATAATGCCTGTTCCCGGCGGAGTGTATCAACAGGGCCCCACTTGTTTCGACAGAATGAAAATGGGGTTTTTCCTTGGTTTTTGCGTAGGTATGGCGAGTGGAGCCCTATTTGGTGGCTTTTCTGCATTGAGGTGAGTCGATGTAAATTTTATTGTCTGGGTTAATAGTTTCATTTTGTAGGACTGGTCTGAGAGGTAAAGAATTAGTTAATACTGTTGGGAAAGTAATGTTACAAGGTGGAGGATCGTTTGGCACATTTCTAGCCATAGGATCTGGCCTGCGTTGTTAATACTATAATTTATAACATAGCTTACAAAATCTACTAAATTTTTTAAATGTACGTGGAAAATATGTGATCTTTATACATATTAGTATGAATAGAGATACAGTGGCAAGATTATAGAATTATACTAATTTATGGTAGTCCACGGTATCATGTTTGTTTTAATAAATTTTTTGAATGAATGATTTCTTTGTTTAAATCATAATGTACACTCGTCTTAGGAACTGTGGCATGTCACTCACACAATAAAACAAAAAACTCCACACCACATAAAATACGAACTGTGCATGTATTTCCGTCCTGAGCAGTAATGCCTAACTGTGTACTGCTAAGTTTTTTAAATCAATAAGTTAACCCTCAATCGCTACATGCCGGTATGAGATACTGGCGCAGAGATTTAGCAGGTATTATTTTGAAGTGCATATGTGGCAGAGACATGCGCAGCTCTCTACCTTCCTAGTATTGTTGGATGTATTAATTCAGTTATTGGTGACTTTCTGCACACTTTGCTTCTCTAGATATCAGTGTATGTGGTATCAGATACGGGCTCTTAGTATTTGCGTCACAAATTTGAACTTGCAACGAAAGTGAATAATGAGGTAAATATTACTCTTTATAGTAACATATTTACAGTTTTAATATTGTTGATTGTAGATTTTTGAAAAAATTTCGTATACAACTGGTCCATCAGCAATGAGGTGAAGAATGGTGCACACAATTTTTAGTTGACAACTTTAAGGTAAATAGTGATGACGAAAATGATTTACAAGAAACACAATATGATAACACCGACTCAGAGACTTCAGAATCTGAGCAGGAGCAAGGGTTTGGAGAGATGTCAGGGAGTTGTTTCAGAAGAGATTGTACAAGGCAGAACTCAACGGTATGTTTATGGACGCAATAAATTTTAATGGTGCCAAGAAAGATCGGTAAAACCTGTTTACACATCAAAGCACAATTTAGTTATTTCTTTGCCTGGATTACAGGGCCCTGCTAAGTTATTGGCACATGATGATCCAGCAGAAAGTATATGGCATTTGCGTTTTACCGAAGACATACTGGCAGATATCAAAAATACACTAATGTGCACAAGAAAAATATTAAGATAAAAATCATGCTTGCCTGAAACGTATCGATAAAGTGGCATTTATTGGATTGCTATTTTATACAGAAGCTTTCAAATCAGGTAATGAAGGTGTCAATTCTTTATTTAGTACTGATGGCAATGAGCGAGATATTTTTCATTGCACCATGAATAAATAAGGGTTTGAGTTTATTCTCTGTTGTTTAGGATTTGATGACTCATTCACTAGAGAAGAAAGGAAATAAGAAGACTGTGTAGCAGCAATAAATCAACTGTTTGAAAAATTTATAATTGTCAAAGAAATGTCTCACTTGGCAAGTACGTAACAGTGGATGAAATGCTTATAGCATTTAGAGGTTGTCCATTCAAAATGTATATGCCAAATAAACTGGCTAAGTATGGCATTAAAATTCAATGTTTGACACATACCAGGAATAATTGTTTGTACAACTGAGGAACAAAAATTACGCATACCTTCGCTATCAATGATCAGACTACTAAAGTCAAGAGAAAAGACTAATAGGAACATTATGGGGGATAACTGGTTCACGTCAGTAGAACTTGTGCAAGAGTTCAAAAAGAGGGCACACATATCTTGGAACGAGGAAAAATAAAAGACACACTTTCTTTTCTATCTCACAAAAATAGGGAAATTAACAGCCATTATGAGTTTATTAAAGAATTGACTTTACTGTTGCATGTTCCGAAGTAATCAAAAGCCATACTGATGCTTTCGTTGATGCATCATTCTGCAAGTGATGAGAAAATGGAAAACCTGGGATGATCTCTGATTACAATCTTTCTAAAGGTGGTGTTGATAGTTTAGATCGGAAATGCGCTAATTATTCGCCTAGCAGAAGAACAACATGGTGGCTCATGGCAGTTTTCTTTACCATGATAAATATAAGTGGACTAAATGCATACATTCTTCACCAACACTATGAAAGATCTAGAAACATTAATCACTTGGTTTTTAAAAGAACTAGCTAAAAATTTATGTGGACTGGGAACAAAGCTATCAAACATGCAAATCTAGTGATCTAAAAATTCGTCTACGTGCGTTGCTTGGCATAGTTGAAGGACCGAAAGAACAAAGACAACCTTTGCATGAGAAACCAAGAAAACATGCTATTGTTGTCCAAGAGCAATAAAGAGGAAGACATTCTATGTATGTCGAGAATGTTATAAACCAATCTGTCTCGAACACTGTGAAATTGTGCAAAATTTGTGTGACGAAAATAAAAGACTAGTAGTTCCGCTTTTTTTTGCGAACTTTTTTATTTCTTTTTGATATGGAATGAAAGTGTATTCTTATAAATACAATTATATTTACCTTTATTTTATTACACACTAGTAAGCAATTCTTTTGTAGGTATGTGATACTGGTAAATAGTAACTGTGTGATTTTTATAGAGCATAGCGATTGAGGATTAATAAATATTTGTAATGTCAAAACTATTTACCTTCTGTTGCAATAGCGTGTGTATCTTTTAATGGATTATGTGATGCACTATCGATTCTGGTGCCAAAAGACAAATGTCTAATTTTGTGAGTAGTATTAAATGCTGTAGAGGGAAATGGTTGCACATCGTGAACATGTACATGATTGATTGTAAAACTTTTCCCAGGAGCAATATGAAAACTTCCACTAACTCTGTTAACAATCAATGAACCATAAATTTGACATCCTTGTTTAAAGGCCATTTGAAGTCTCTCATTGAAATTTTCATTTCCACATTGTGTTATATTCTCTGGATTAGGAGGAAATGCCCATTGCCTTTCCCGATATGCTTCTCGAACTTCTTCACAGGTATTACAGCAACTAAAATCCACATGAATGAAATAATATTAAACAATTATATACATATTACTCACCGATTAGGATCTAATGCTGCTCCATAGCAACTACCGCATTCAGTTTTATTTACCTAAAAATATATTGACAAATATATTTTCATATAAAATTAACTTAAGAATATAAATTACTAGCTCTAGTTCTTTCGTTTTAATAGTTATGTCCTCTTTCTTTGGTTCTTCTATGGGTTTTCCATCCAGATCTAATCTCCGCTTGTAAATGTTATGATCAATTTGTAAATGATGTTCTCCTGAAGAATCCATTGCATCTAGAGCTAAAACTATCTCAAATATGTCACAAATATTTTAGATTCTCTTTTTTTAACTTACAATCGCATGAAACTGTTGGTATTATTACATCTAAATTTATTTCAATGTTTGGACTGCGGGATGTATCCACAAATAATTCTTCGGTCACATTGGGTGTCAAATAATCTATTAACTCTATCCAAAACAACATTAACATAATCATCACACTTACGATCGTTACTAAAATAATATGTAAGTTTCAATCAGATTTGATACATTTTCCTGTTATATTTACTTGCTGCTCCACCAAACGTTTTAATATGGAAATCTTCGGGCGTTTTTGGATAAGCATCCAATCGGCGTAGCTTTTCAATTATTTCAGACATTGTGACCGTTTTTCTTTCAATGTTAATTCTGTTGCTATTACCTTTCCATACTAATAATACTATCAACAAATACCTTCTTTTGCCAACGTCAATAATAACCTCAAATTTAACCTTTTCAAAAGGACCCGGACCGTCAAATCAAAAACAAGAACGTGTAAACAGCAGAACCACCAACAGTTATATTAATCAGCATCATAGATAAATGTTACTACTTTTGACTTAAAAAGGTTATTTGGAATTGAAAATTACGTGTATTTCATAATGAATGAACCTTAATCGTAAAATTAAATCACTTCTTGGAAAACCGAGTTTAGTCACAATACAGGATAGTTCATAATTTGTCTATATTTAATATTGCTTACCATTTGCAATACAAAGAAGAAAATACTGTACAATATTTTATTATGTTGCTTATATTATTACAGTTATCTCCCAAATCAACTTCAAAATATCAGTGTAAACATTCTCAACACAATTGTCTTTTGTAAATGGCTGAACAGTTAATAAATTAATATCAATGCATTTATTTAATATAAAATAAAATCATGTAGTGCTTTCAGTATTATTACAGCTACTTTCAATAGTAGAATTGTAATGTTCACCTAATCTATACAAATGTCTGTGATACGTTAAAACTAATGGTGATCCATCAAAATTTTCTCCTTGTATAGTTTGTGGTCCGGATGCTTGAATTACTTTAATTGGGCACCGTAAAATATTAGATAATGCCTTCAACTCCAACTGCCCTCCCCAAAGTTTTGTATTTGCAACATCCTTGCAATAACTTTCAAACTGTTTGTCATTCACAGGCTCTTCAGAATCATTATACATAAATGGTATAAAATCTTCTTTATGCTGTCTCATAAATTCGGCAGTCATCTTCCTTAGTTTAGAAACGGTTGATGTTTCCCTGCCTGTAATTTCCAATTGATGATTCACAGCACAATATAAACAATTTCCATCTGCTGGAATATTATATATTTCCATATTATTGCTATGGAGAATTTCTTTAATAGCTGCTGATTCCAATAATCTTGGTCCTTGTTTGTTTGCTTCCTCTTGTTCTAATATTCTTATTTCTCGTTCTTTATCCTCTTCATATTTTTTATTTCTTCTTCTTTGTGCCCGTGTTATTTTTGTTGTAATTTCTGATTGTTCTTCATTCACTTCCATGCCTCCATTATTTTCGTCTGTACTTTCCGTATTACTAAGGCTTTTATTTACTATATCAAGCTCTTGATTTTGTTTTTCATCCAAATCTTTTTCCAACTTTGCTATTGTATCTGTTACCTCTTTCTTTTTCCGCTTATCTCCTTTAGGAATAGTTTTCTTGAGTATCTGAATTTTTGCCTGCAACTCTTTTTTATCTTGTCGATGTTTCTTTAACAATTCTTCTACTGATTCCATTATTGTTAATATTATATAGTTCAAAACGTATACGTATATATTTTGGGTTAGAAAATTCGGGTTGTTGGTTGCCACAGGGTATATTTGAGCTGATGGTTATACTTACACACAGTTGAATATTATACTCATTCTGGCAACTTGTCAAGGAGACAGTAAAATAACAGGACATATGTATTTGAAATCTTGTAAATGTAATAATTGTAGAAATCTAAATTAATTCAAAAATTATGTGAGCGCCGGATTGTAATCACAAATACCAGCCAGTGAATCTGCTATGGCTGCGCAACTCTCCCTAACCAGTAGATGTCTCTGACTGGCACATCTGATTGGTACATTCAAGGCCAGGGTAATGATACCTGTATTTTGGAATTTCCTGAAAAACGCCGTAATTACTTTGTGTTAGTTTCGTATGGTGGTACAAATAATCAAATTTTTTGTATACTTATTTGAAATTAAACAATCTAAATATATACAGTCATGTAGACAGTCGCGAATTTCCAATGTATTTATAAGTTTGCTATGTGTTAAAATTATTTCTAAATAAAAACGAACAGTAGCAGGGACGGTGTGGAGTTGCAAAAATCACGCCATAAAATCGTTTTACGAGTTTACGGCTACGCTTGCGTTTAAAAGCTTAGGCAGCGTCACGCAGCTGGATTTTCGCGTCACGACCCAGAATCACAAATCGAACAAAACTCATATTATTATTTATATATAATAAAATTGGGTCCATAAGAATTTAGGGTAGAAATTAAAACAATAAGTACATTTTAGTTTTAAAATATGTGAACATTCAACTGAGGTATAAAATACTATTGCCACAAAAGAATAAAACAAATGTGATGATAAGATGATGATCCTTGTAATTTTCTTGGTTCTTTTAAAAAATTAATATAAAGTTTTTATCAAATACCTATTTTTAAATTCTACCGCTAATCGTTCTCGCTTAATGTAAGAGGTCTCTTTCCTCACCATCGCACTTCAAGAGGTTACAAATGTTTAGGTATCAAATATGAAGTACAAAAAATTTATTTAAAAAAATATATAAATATACCTTTGAACGTACGTGCCATCTATTGGCAGAAATCTTCTTTTCTTGAAATATGAAGTAAGCAATAATTACTAACTCTTATAATCAGATGTCGCTGCATGTATCTTTACTGGCGCTTTACAGTTACTTTATTTGACAGTTTAGGAAGTTTTTTTTTATAATCAAAGTCCAAAGGTTAGTTTTGAATTTATACCGTGGGTAAAATTTTGTGGTCGAAGTGCCTCATAATTTCGAAAGATTTTGTCTATTGAAGTGTTCCTTTTTTAGTGTTGTTCTACAATGGCTAGCTTGCGGATTTTCGGTGTTTTAACAAGGATAACACAAAAAAAAATCAAATATAATAATGCAGGTGAGTGCCCCTGGAAGATTTAATAATTTTTGGGTCATTCAAGTCTAATACAATTTTGTGTGCACTTTGCACTTTTATTCTTGATGCATTTATAAATATATATACAAATATATATTTTTGTAGTTTATACCCGGATGATGGCAACTACTGCACAAAAGAAGCATGCTAACTTGAAAATAGTCGACAATGTGGCAGTAATTACTTTAAACTCACCTGGAGTCAAGGTGAGGACTACTTAAAAATGTAGTTGTATTAGGTATAACTCATGTCTATTTTAAAGGTAAATTCTTTGGGTCCAGAAGTCATGAGTGAGATGGATACAGTTTTACATGAAATAGAATCTAATCCTTCAATTCAGGCAGCAGTATTAATATCTGGTAAACCAGATTGTTTTATTGCTGGGGCAGATATTGGCATGTTAGAAAATTGCAAAACGCAAGATGAAGTAACTCAAATATCAAAATCAGGTCAACAAATATTGGGAGCAATCGAAAATAGCAAGAAACCAATTATTGCAGCCATACAGGGTTCCTGTCTAGGTGGTGGTTTTGAAGTAGCACTTTCCTGTCATTACAGAATAGCTGTGAAGGACCGAAAGACATCACTAGGGTTACCAGAAGTTATGTTGGGGCTTCTTCCGGCTGCTGGTGGTACTCAACGTTTACCACGCCTTAGTGGGATTCCTACCACTCTTGACATGGCTCTTACTGGGAAACAGGTCAAAGCAGATAGAGCAAAGAAATTGGGTATAGTTGATATGCTAGTTGATCCTTTGGGCCCTGGTCTGGCATCTCCGCAAGTTGCCACCCAAAGGTATTTGGAGGACGTTGCTGTATCTGTGGCAAAACAAATTGCTAGTGGCAAATTAAAAGTCGATCGATCAAAAAAAAACCTTGTAGGAAAGGTGTTGGATTTTGCACTGCAGTATAATTGGGTGAAAGATCAAGTATTTGGCAAAGCTCGTAAGCAGGTTATGAAGATGTCTGGAGGACTTTATCCAGCTCCATTGAAGGTTAGATGTGATATACATATTTATAATCCAACATTGCCAGCTATATTTACAAATCTTTGTAGATTCTTGATGTTGTTCGCACAGGTGTAGACAAGGGTCAAAGGGCGGGCTTTGAAGCTGAAGCTGTAGCTTTTGGTGAACTAGCCATGACAAATCAATCGAAAGGTCTAATAGGATTATTCAGGGGACAAACAGAGTGCAAGAAAAATCGATTTGGGAAACCAGAAAGAGAAGTAAAAAATGTAGGTGTACTTGGAGCTGGGCTCATGGGTGCTGGTATTGCTCAAGTTTCACTTGATAAGGGTTATACGGTTTTCCTAAAAGATACTAATCTGGGTGGTTTAAACAGAGGTGTAGGCCAAATTCAAACTGGATTGCAGAATTCTGTGAAGAGAAAGAAGATTTCAAGGTATGCTATGTTGAACTTAATATAAAATAATTTGTTTTGCTCAATTTGATTTCAGTTTGGAACGAGACAAGTACTTGGCATCTCTTGTTCCTACATTAAACTATGATGATTTTAAATCTGCTGATATGGTAATTGAAGCTGTATTTGAAGACATTAATATTAAACACAAAGTTATTAAAGATTTGGAAGCAGTAATTCCTGCACATTGCGTTATAGCTACTAACACCAGCGCCATTCCCATAACTAAAATCGCTGCAGGATCTTCTCGTCCGGAAAAAGTTATTGGTAAGTCGTACCAATATTTTTGCTTGTATAAGTTTCTTTATGAGACCTTTTATAGGTATGCATTACTTTTCACCGGTGGATAAAATGCAACTTTTGGAAGTTATTACACATCCTAAAACAAGCAAGGATACGGCTGCTTCTGCTGTTGCTGTTGGTCTTAAGCAAGGCAAGGTGGTAATAACTGTTGGGGATGGTCCCGGATTCTATACAACGCGAATTTTATCCACTATGTTGTCTGAAGCCATTAGATTGTTACAGGAAGGTGTTGATCCCAAAGATCTCGATAGCTTAACGAAAAGATTTGGATTTCCTGTTGGGGCGGCCACGCTGGCAGATGAGGTTGGCATAGATGTTGGAGCCCATATTGCAGCTGATTTGGCGAAAGTAAGGCTTTTTCTGTAATCGATGTTTGGTTTATAAACTCCTGTTCCAAATTAATGCACCACTCTTATTTTCCAACTTATTTTGATTGTTAAAAACAATATGTATATTGGGAATTACTGAAAGAAATCATAGGTGGTTAATCTCAAGTAGGTATTCTTGTCAGTTTGGTATTGTGATTAAGATTGTAATGTCGTTTGGCGAAGAAGAAAAAATATCACTTTATTCACGCGCTACCAACGAAATAATAAGGCCAGAATGTTTTTACGTCACGCACCTGTTGTGTCAGCAAGTTTTAAATAAGTCGCCGAGGTTGGACGAATTCATATGCTCGTGTCAGTTCAATTTAATTTCAATGATTAACGTTTTTAAGTGCTGCTCTTTGTGGTATCTTCGCCGTTTCAATGGTGTTTATACGGGTTTTGTCATTGTTGTGCCCCTGGTTGTCGCGGTAATTATAAAAATGGCGACCTACAAAATAAGTTTTGGCTATTCCCCGAAACGATTTTACTCTATGTAAATATAGTAGGGTGGGTGTGTTACATTTTACGGAAGAAAATATATATTTTTCTACAGCAACTGATTCAAGAACCAGTGAAAGTGTAAGTGTAACTTACAGATAAGATATATTTAAACATCTGCGTACGTATTTTAATAGCAATCTATGTTTCAGAATGCTTATGCTTTAAGTTAACCCAGCATTAACGTAGTGGGGTATAACGCCTCAACGACCTTGTATAACAATGCTCTATATGTCACCACGGTAATGCCGAGTTGAGAACATAAAAGGGATTGTATTCAAACTACGCAATTATTGGAATGTTTGTAGTAATATTCTGAAAGAACTGTGCTTTCATTCCTCCAACCGAAAGCCCTTCAAAATAGTAAGAAATAAAGCTAATACTTCAGACTAAAATGCGAATTAAAAGAAGCGACCGATGTATTTACGAACTGTCTATGGTGCCGTGACACGTCAGCACTTCGGTTTTGTTATTTCGGTGGTAACGGTTCACTTCAATTTTCAGTTTGGCGAGTGTAATGTTCAAAGTGGGTTTTTGAGTGTTTGTTATTTTCTTTTCGCGTGATAAATCTGTGGTTCATTCGATAATATTTAACTACTTAGGTTAAAAAAAGAATGAATCCAACACGTCATGGAAGCAATGATGAATATGTGAGAGCTTTAATATTCATAGAAAGGGGAAGAAGTATGCGTTATATGGGGAATATTTAAGGTGTTAATTATTCGACAATTAGTCGAATGGTTAGTGGATTTGCGGAAAGCAGATCACACCAGAGTAAGCGGGTCACACCACAGAAAATGTGATCAGGGCAGAAAAAAGGTCACAAGTCGAATTGATCAAGTGATAACAGGTGTCAAAAAGCATTAAATGTGAAAGTAAAAAAGCTAAGTAATCTACTCGAAACTGTTGGAAATGTTGGAATTTCTGTTTTAACTCTTGGAAGAAGACTAAAACTATTATCCTAATGCTAAATTGAATAATGTGTAATGATCTTTTCTACTTAAAATAAAACTCCTCTCTACTAAATACGTATAAATCTTTAATAACTCTTGAATAACTGTAATAACTCTGTTTTCGTTTCACCTCACAAAATCAACAACAACAACTCTCCTTTCCCACCTGTTCCATACCAACCACACTAATGAAAAAGTTACTACATATATTACCAACATGAAATAAACGTATACTACAAATGATTGCAATAAAAAAAACAATATTTGTAGTGGTGCGTTGATTTTGAACAGGAGTTTATCTGTTCCCATCATATCATATTAATATTTTCATACCATTTTAATTTGTAGGCTTTCGGTGAAAGAATAAGTGGTGGCGACTTGAATGTTATGAAAGATTTAGTCCAAGCCGGTTTCTTAGGTAGAAAATCAGGTAAAGGAATTTTTGTCTACCAAAAAGGAAGCAAGAATCGTGACGTAAACCTGGAAGCTGTAGATATCCTTAAGAAATACTCGATGGAACCGAAGGGATGTTTCGAAGACGAAGATAAACAATTGAGGATGGTATCCAGATTTGTTAACGACGCCGTTTTGTGCCTCGAAGAGAAAATTCTTGCAAATCCGCTCGAAGGCGACGTAGGTGCTGTTTTCGGCTTAGGTTTCCCACCATTTACTGGAGGACCGTTCCGATGGGTGGATCAATTTGGTGCTGGAAGACTGGTCGCAAAAATGGAAAATTATTGCAAGTTATACGGAGCCCCGTTCAAACCAGCTCAGACTTTAGTGGATATGGCCAAAGATCCCTCAAAGAAATTTTACCCGAACTGAATAACAAAAAATGCAATATTGATGATGACATTTTTTAAATATAAATTTCGTACGTCGTTTTTATAACGCTTAGCTTTAAGAGTATTTTATTATTATGAATATATATTATGTACACTTATTATAAATTTTGAAGTTTTATTTTATAAACGCGAATGTTGGGTTTAAATTTTTTTTACATTTTACCAGATGCCGGGTGTTAATTTTTACGAGGTCAATCCTAATAAGTTTGTTTTTCGGAATCGTGATTAGTTAAATAATATGGACTATTGTCCTGGAGATATTTCTCCTTTCCAGAAAGTTCCTTTATCTCGCTTAATTATGAGTTTAATACCGTGATCGATTGAATTCATAATTAGAGTAAGCCATGAATATTGCAATTTAGTTGGTAACACATGTTGCTGTAACTGTCAATAAAGTGTCACATAAAATTGTAATTCAAATTTACAAGAGCCAAAATGTTCAATTAGGCACACAAAACTTATCATACTGAAAGTTACTTTGACTATTCGTTTTCTTTGAAATTATTTGTTTCATTAGACATTTATCAAATCAAACACTTAACAAAGCATTTTAGAGCAACATAACCTACAATTATTCTTTGTCCGCTTGAGATAAAGTTAAACTTTATGGGAAAACAAAGCCTAATCCAATTATAAATTCAATTGATCGCAAGGTATAGTAATACGTAAGTATAAAATATATAACAGAAACAGGAGAAGTCGTATGATATGCTATTATGGTGAACGCAGACTATCTCGTAAATAGATTTTATAAAATTATTACTTAGTTATAAAGAAGTTGCGATCGATTTGCTTAAGGTCCATTACGACTTACTCCAAGTTCAGTTGGGCAAGTTCCTTAATTCAACATGTTTGCACTCTGATGGCATCAATTACAACCAAAAAGTTCCTAAATTAACATGTTTTGTGATATGACGTAATAATAATCCATCCAACAAGTTCCTATTATCTTGAACGTCATCAAAATTTTCGGATGTTCCATCCATTTCAATAGTGGATGGATCTGATTAATAGTTGTAGAGGTTATGTACACATTGATTTAAATAATGGAGCAACAACACTAGAAGATGAATTAAAATTAAAAATTAATGGTTTTTTACGCAGTTGCAGTAATTGCGGCAGACAACAAACAATTTTCCATGTTTAGGCGATATTTCAATGCTCCAAGGGTGAGCATAGGTCAGGTTAAACATAACATAACCATCCAACAAAGGGTTTCTAAATTCACATTCAATTTGTAGTCATCAGTTGTATTAACAACCACCATAAATTAACGTGCATCCGTTGATGACGAAGCAGATGCCATCAATTGTTTGCCAATTGTTCTGATGTTCCATCCATGGTACAAATATAATAGGTAACAACATAAGCTGACGCAAATCAGTATCTTTCGCATATTTCACCACTTGACGTCATTGTTAACTGCAGCCAATATAATAAACAAACAATTTGGTAGGATTGAATGCAGATACACTGTTGGCAGCACTACGGCGTCTACTTGTCAGCAGCGTATTAACACATTGTTACATCCCTTCTACTGTAAATATGTATTCCTATAATTTAAAATAAACGCCATAAACCTTGATTTTATTTTTGTCCATATGTTCTTATACTTCATAACAAATACTAAACCGTTTAACTATAAGCAATGAACCAATGCAAACAATTTCTGCCTGGTAAATGTGATGATAATAATTTCATGTGGATTGATAGTTATAAAAGTGCGATTGTGTTCCCAACTAATTTGTAATATTCGTCCCTGATCTAATTATATATTCAATTCATCTCTGTACCTCACCAATTTTATATACAATATTGTCCCCGTTATACGATGCTAATGATTTATCATTCCATGCGGGCGACAATATCAAATATATCTAAATTAAAAAATACCCCTTACCACCTTGTTGAGTAAAGAACTCTGAATACGCATTTCGGCAACTAAGTTGCCATCC
>JARFOC010083821.1:0-14375 GCA_031763485.1 Osmoderma eremita
GAGGATGGCAACTTAGTTGCCGAAATACGTATACAGAGTTCTTTACTCAACAAGGTGGTAAGGGGTATTTTTAACTTTAAAAAAAAACTATATAGGTTTGTTGATATAACCATGATAAAAAGTTATAATGAATGAAAGATATGTACATATAATGTAACCAAGCTGGAATGTTATATTAACCGCTCAAATTGCTTAAACTGAAATTAAGGTTACTGTTGCATTAATACATCTATTGCTTTTGGTTTAACAAATATATTTTAACAGAACGATAAATTTTGACTGAACAACAAATATCGGTGGATTGTATTTAACGCATTTTGCTCAGATGCATTTATTTCCCTCATTGTAGCAAATAAAGTAATAGGAAAATGATCTACACAGAATCGGGTTATCGGAAGAAATCGAATGACGACTGTGTATGGAGGACGAAGCAACAGTAGAACACGTTATGTACCACTGTCCTGCGGCCACCCGAATCAGATACTCCATCTTTGGGAAGGTAATCACTTCCCTAGCTGACCTGAAGAATTCCTCATTGAATGAGATCCTGAGCCACCTAACGGGCCTGGACTTGTTCGATGCACTCTAGGATGGCATCCGCTCTACAATAGGACCGCGGCCGCAGTAGAAGGGACGATTAATAGAACCACGCGGATGACATCGCTACATTAAGTAATCAAGTAAGTAATAGGAAAATGAGCAAAGGAGGTAAAGGAATCATTAAGAAAATATGAAAAATGTATAATATGATCTAAACTGCATTTTTAGCAAAGAAGAAAAAGTAGCAACGAACATGAAAAGACGTACCATGGTAAAGCAGAGCAAAATTTCAATCACGCATGTTTACGCTAAATAATATTGTAATTAATAGTATACCGAAAAAAGAGTGATTCAATGTTATCCTACTACTTAGATTGAAAGCTGTTGGATGGGTCAGGTTAGGAAGCAAGATAGCTGAAAAGTAATAAACGCATGTGGAAATAATCCCAACAAACACCAAAGTAACTGAAAGCGAGACTGGATCCTATTTGAAGTGACTTAGACGTAATCGCGATTATAAATATTACTGTTTTGTATAAATTACCTTAATTACCAAATTTAAAGTCTCCGAAGCGTAGTGTCTACCACAAGTAATAAGATAACTTTAGTCAATACACTGGTATTGGCGACATCACGTTTACTAATAAAATAACTTTGAAGTTTCTATGACTTAGTGGTAAATTATGATAGTCAGATTTACCAATTCATACTACCAAGGTACGACCATAAAGTAATAATTCCTTTGAAGGAAATTTTGAAATTTTATTAAGTTCTAAAGACTTAAAGTTTTCCTTAGTAGTCCGCGACTTATAAGTATTGATCGCAAGTTCCAATAACGTTTCCTTCACCTGCTAAAAATAACCTTATGGTGTAAATTTAATTCTATGTGAATTATCACTTCTAAAAATGACTATTAAGTAGGGATTACTTAGTGCGTTTTCAAAGTAATATGTGTATGACAGCGAACGGCCATATGTAAAATATGTAAAAGTTATCACCATTCTACAACTTTTTACCGAAAATTAAGATTGCTTAGAGCAAAGGAAGATAATGGAATACTTGAAGCATATTTCCCTATCGTAAAAGTATTTATTATTTTTCACTAGCACTTGTCACTTTGGTTTTAAAAAATGTGAGGTTATACTTTGGGCGAGGCTTTACAGTGAAAGAGAAACTTTGAAGTCGTCGTTACTCTCCGGCGACTTGAAAGTGGTAAATTAGTAGCGCATAGAACTTTATACTAAGTAATACTTTAAAGTCGCTTAATCGTGGTTTCTACAATTGGTCGTCTGGTTTTAGATACTTTCAAATTGAATTTTTCAGTTTAAGTTACTTTAAAGTAAATATTTTAGAGGGCATCCATTTTTTAGAAAATAAAATTAATATAAAAAAATGATAAATTTTTAAGCGATAAGCAAGCTTATTCAATGGTATTTTTATCAACAATTTCAAAAATACTTGCCTAATAATTTATTTCAGATTATAAATTTGAATTTATGTTGACTTTAAAATTATATGTTCACATATTTATATAATTTTTAAAAAAAATCGAAAAAAAATTAGGGAATGATTAAAATTATAAGGGCGCATAAAGAAGTATGGTCCCCAAGTTTTACAGTGAACTGGCTTTTGTTTAAATTTTACACCCATAAATAACTTAATCTTTTGTAATTTGTCATTCTACGATACTTATACGCTTTCATTTTATATTCTGAAACATTTTGTTCTGTACACAGTGGCTTTATGTGTACATATACAATAATAATAACTTGAAACAAAATCTAAGATGTTATCTTAGATTTTGTTTGAAGTTATTATAGAAAGAGAAAGAACGAAATATATACGTCAGACGTATATGAACTATTTGCTGGTCGCGGGAACTACCCTGTCACGTTTCAGCGAATGTAGCCATATACCATATACCGGGCAGATCCGTTAATATTACCACGAAATTATTTCCCATTTTGGTAGTAATATGGTAATAAGAACGTTTCTTTTACATTCCCATGTTATGTCGCGAGATACTTCAAAGTCATTTTAATAGTAGTAATTACGTTCCCAGATACCTATTCTGCTGGTGGGGATGCTTTTCATAAATTTTCCGTAATACGCTTTGAAGAAAACCATTGTATGTTCCATTAAAATCTTCTCAGTTTAATAAAATAATACTTTAGGTGGAGCTCAAACCAAACTGAGAGGGCGTATGATATATGTATATGATTGGTGATATTACACGCAACTTGGAAATGATGCGTTACTTGTTTAAAGCCAATGCATTTCAATGACTGCGCCCACTCGAGTGACTCATCACATTTCTTATCATAACTGCATCAGTTACCAGTTTTGTCATGTTTACAAAATTAGCGCGTGTTTTATTTTATGTTTGTTCAAGAAACAGTATGAAGGACGACCCAGATTTCAATATTTTATTTATTTCAGGTATTTCAGGTAAGTGCATAAGAATTTCAGTAATTAATTAAACGCTAACGGAAATTTAAAACAATTATTGTTAAAACATGAGCTATAAAAATTGAGCAGTATATTTCTTCAAGGATACACAAAAAGTTAATCTAATTGATACTATATTTATCCTACCAAGGTGAGGTAGCGTAGGGCTATTACAGAGATCAATAGCGTTATTAGAGGGCCTTGAATAACCTTGTTGTACAATATTTCCAATATTCGTTTCCATTCTGGCTTCTACTACTGAATTATGAAATTTGGTTGGGTTAGAGAATGTTCCATCATGTTCACAAATGAAATTATGCAAAACACTAAGTGTTTTAATAATAATATCTACATTTTCAATTTTGCATGATATTTGCGTTTCCAGTACTCAAAACTTTGAGTTCAGCATACCAAAAGCGTATTCTAGCGATAATTGTCTTCGTGGATAAGGCCTCATCAAGTTTTCCGTAAGAGGAACGCTTCATCTTCAACAAAATAATAGGGAAATGGTGCAGAATCTGGTTCTCCTGGCAAATCTGATGCTTCTGGTAAAAATATTTGCATGTTTATTACAGCTTTACCAAAAGCAGTTTCCCTAGATACTCTTCCATCACTATTATGGCCATGTTCCCCAACATTTATTGCTAAGAAGAGTCCATCAGCAACTGCTGTCGCTAGCAAAACAATTGAAAAAATCTGCTTATAATTGTAGCATGCTTATACGGACTTCAGTGAAGCTTTAATTCTAATATGCTTCCCATCTACACTTCCTACACAATGAGGTAAATTCCAGAGCTCGTAGTAGTAGTAGCTACTTCTTTCCATTGTTGTGCAGTTGATATTGGTAAAAAATGAGGTTGTAAAACGTTCCATATGGCTAATGATGCTGAAACTACTATATTTCGGATAGAAGTGTGGCCCCTCAAAAAATTGTAGGAAAGTTCTTTAAATGAACACCCGGCGGCGTATACCTAAAAATTAGAATGATACATTTAAAGTTTTTATAAATAAAATTAGAATCAATTTAAAAAATATTATTCTGGTCTTGTGTATTGTTGCATTCCCCGATTGTACAGAGAGGTGGAAAAACTTAAGAGCTTGCTATTCTAGAAGCCTCCATCTGGTTGTGGAATCAGACATAAAAAACCATACTACTTAGCTGAATTTCTAAGTTTTATGGAACCTTTCACAAAATCTCGAAAACAAAGTTGTAACATTTCGACTTTTTCACCGCAACCGGCTTCTTTGGTATGGTATGTACAGATCCGGCACTAGCCAACGACACAAAAAAAAATCTGGTAAATGCTCAGAGATAAGGTTCCTGTGTATTCAGACGTTTGATGCTAGATACATAATTACTCAATTCATATTTCAGACTCAGCCAGTATGGACTTCATTATGATTTTTGTGTATTAGGTTGTGCCAACTCACAGTTGTTTCATAAAATTCTATATAAATATAAATATATATGTCTAGGGCATAATAAACTTGATTATAAGTGCTGCATAAATTATAGCGTGGAGTATTCTTTAAATAATTTGTGTGGAGTGCGGCATAAACAAATTGGAATTGCGGGAATTAAAACGGGGATTATAAAAAATTTATTTTTCTAATAAATCGACATTATCAAGTTATAAAAATAACACAATGCAATCAATTTTCCATGATCTTCAAGGGACTTACAGTTGAATTCTTGAAGAAGCGTTGAGTAGTGTGTTACGAACAAAGTATTTAATTCTGCCTTAGGGCGGAGATTAAATAAGAAAGTAGCCTATAAAATGGCAATGGAAACTAATTGAGCGGAAGGTATTAACGCACATTTATGATACGCATCAGGTGACAGCTAAGTGTAAGGATCGTAACCTTAATGAATTGTTAATTTGTTTAACGGTAGCAAATGAGATTAAGGATTCACGCTTAAAGCGAACAATCAATTTATGTACATCCTTTAACGGCTAAGCCCATTTCTCATTTTGTTCCGAAATGTAAAGTACCACTTCGGATAGTTGTATACAGGGCTTTTTTTGTAACGTTACACATAGGTATTTCCTACAGGTAACGGTAAACGACATAGTAGGCAACCAGTTATACGTTAACGCGTCGTCAGTGTGAAAAAAAACAATTCTTTGTGTCAAATATTTCCTAAATTTAATAATGTATGTTTTATTATTATTCATACATCAATCACAAATTAAATACAGTTTATTTAAAAGTAAAAAACTTAGTAAAAATTTGGTTAACAAGGTGTTTGTCCCAAGTACAAAAATGCTTGATTCCCATATACTTTTGCATGCTGAAATCAGTTATGTTTTCAGAATTTCTCCATCACCCTTAGTTTTTATGTTCCAGGATATTCTCTTATCCACCTAAAATATGCATGCATAGATATGTAGTATAAGAGAACATGTCTTGACGTTGTTTCAGCTTTCGGCTAGAGCTCGGAACTGATCAAGCAGCATGCAATGCTTAATATTTGAACATGTTTTGACGTGTTAAGACCTGTATTTCCCATTCCCCATCTCTTGTTATTTCAGTCGTCGGCTAGAGCTCGGTGAATCAACATATACGCTGACGTTGTTAACGTTTTAAAGAGTGTTGCGTTGTGGGGCGTTCAACCTATTGTAGTAAAACCGCGAACATTTTATCACCTGTAAAAATGCCAAGGAAATGTGTAAACCACCCGAACTCTTTTTGCTACATTTGTGCCGAAATGACATTTAAATATCAAAAACGGTCTTTCACACCTCTCCTTGAAAAGTGCTATGAGCAGTACTTGAAGTGTAAAGTAGGTGATAAAGACAAAAGCTGAGTTCCCCATATTTACTGTATTACGTGTATCAGACTTCTTACAGCGTGGGCAAAAGGTAAACGACATATTGCCTTTTGCTATTTCTATGATTTGGAGGGAACCATCAGATCATATTACCCATTGCTATTTTTGTCTAACAAATACAAGTGGCATGACTTCTAAATCCAAACATACTGTAAAATATCCCAATATTTCATCTGCACTGAGACCAGTGCCTCACTGTCTGGCATTACCTGTGCCTAAACCTCCACTAAACATGACACTAAGCGACGATGAAAGTGCTGATGATACCAAGGCAAATGGAGCCCTGCTATATTGGCAGACTATTGCTGTCGCTGAAGAGAGATGTTTCTGATGCAAAGTAGCGCCGAAAGTCATATATCAGCACATTTTCCAAATAAATATATCACTTTGTACGTCATTTTTTCATGATTTATACACATATTATAAAATTTCAATTTCTCTCTGGAACCTTGCCTGATAGAAAAATTCTGAAAACAGATGTGAAATAAATGTGAAAAGTACTACCAAGTTCACCCACTTTACCTCGTGAGACAAAATAAATTTTGTTGACCAGTGTAATTTAAGAGAGGTTAGGGACATATTTTCAGTTATTTATCCTAAAATCCTATAGCATGTCCGAAAACTATGTTCAATATCTTTAACAAATTCAAAGCAGATGGTAGTATTCTCAGAGAAAAATAAATAAAACCAATCACTTTTTAACAGAACACATCAATTTTAATATGCTAAGTTATATCAGGAATGCTATGTAGGATTGCTTTTAGATGTAGCCAAGCATTTTGAAGTATCGTGCAGTTGGGTGCACAAAACCGTGAGAGAATTCAGTTATAAGTCACACAAAATACAAATCATCAAGAGCTTTTCGAGGAAGATAAAATAATCCGAACAGATTTGTGTGAAACAATGTTTAATTTGTTAAATGAATACGTAGAAATTTTGAATAAAACACATTTAACTGACGAAGCTACATTTACCTTTGTTTTGTTTGTGTTAATTAACAATTAGCAGAAAATAATTTCTTCGTTCAACATTGAAATTTTGCACTTTATAAAAACCAAATTCTATTATATTGTATTTTAACAGTTTCATAGTAGATAATAAACGGTGAGGTCAACACTCAGTACTTCCGGGTTGTATCCTACATTTATTCATGGAAAAATAATAAATTTCCTTTCCATTAATCCATTAGTTATTGATCGCGTAAAAATCCTCGAGCACAAACCTGACACGAATGCAGTACCCTCAAAAGATCAGCTGATTTGTATCCAAACGACTGCCTTCTTTGAGGTTATCTGAAAAGTAAAGTTTATAGTAACATGCAAATACGCAACTGAAAGCCTGTACACTGCATGTGATGGAATAAACCTAGAATTGCCTTGAAAGACAATGACGACACTTAGAAAACTTGCTGTGAAATTACACTTCACCTTTGTTATGTTGTTTTGTATGTCTTAATTAATCGTTAGAATAAAATAATTTCTTCATTCCAAGTTGAAATTTTACACTTGTTAAAAGCATAATCAAATTCTTCATAGCTCTGTTTTGTGAACACAAAGAATATTTCCATATCAAATTCCACTATATTTTCGTAATAAATTTTAACAGTTTCGTCGTAGATTTAAAATTTTAGATATGATTTCCAGCATACCAGCTGGAAATTTTTACCTATGGCTCTTCGGGTATTAATTAAGCATAAATTAATTGCTGCCGTTTTCCAATCGTACTTTATTATATTTCACGATTATTGTGAAGTATGATTGTTACTTTAAACATCAACATGAATTATTTTCTTTGTGTATTTAGTATATGATTGAAAATAAATTCCAGAATCCTTAAGCTCCTTTTTCCGGTACCATGCAAATTGCATTCAGATTTTGTGAAACACGTTTCACAGCATTGATATGTAAGGAATTCCGGGTTTTACAAGCTAGATATTTGGCAATAAAACCGCGTTTTAATAAAAATGCTGTATAAAAAATCTGGGCGTCTTCATTCTGTGCAAAATATATTAACAATAACGTTTGGTAGAGAAAGTTATCGTTCGCCGATGAGCGGAACATAGAGCTCTGCCGTCGTAGACCCTTCGGGTTCGGCAATAAAATACACCTGCTGTATAGACGCGTGATGCTTTGTATCGATAGATATTGTCTCTGGAGCCGAGTAAAATCGCTACGTGAACTTCCAATTTTCCGATACCCTCGAGATTAAAAAAACAGACCTGGCGCATGTTTTCTAACTCTATATAACAATATTTATTCTGTATTCATTGATCTTTTACAAAGTATTTGCGTAAAAACATATGTTTTCAGCACATGAGGTGTGTAAATTAAGTAATGAGAGTGATATTTTTAAATATTTTTATTTGAATATAATTACAATTCAATGGTGTCTCCCTCAAAATAACTCCCATGGGAAGCCACACAGCGTTGAAGACGGTTCTGCCATTCCTCATAGCAGCGCTGGAACGCGGATATTGGAATCGCCTTTAGCTGATCGGTTACAGCCGTTTGAATGTTTTCGAATGTCCGAAAATGATGTTCCTTCGGCTGAATATTTAATCTTGGGAAGAGGAGAAAGTTACAAGGACTCAAGTCACGTGAATAAGGAGGCTGAGGAGCCACAGACATATTTTTACTGGCCGAAAAACCGTTATGGAAATTGCTGTGTGAGAAGGCGCATTGTCATGATGCAGGATCCAATCGTTCTTGATGTTTGGTCTCACACGCATGACCCTTTAACGGAGCGAATTTTGTCGACATTACCATCGGTTCTTGCAGTTGAAGGCCTTCCGCTGCGTGGCTCATCTCCCATCGACTCTCTTCCTTCTGAAAGTGGCTTAAACCTCCGAAAAACCTTGGTTTTTGACAAAACACTCTCTCCGTAAGCCTCACGAAGTTTTACGAAAGCTTCTGTCGCACTTTACCCAAATCTGAAGCAAAACCTGATAGTACACCGTTGCTCGAAATTAATGTTTTTCATTTGCAGAACGCACTACGAAAACCGGGTTCACGGCGAAAACGACAACGGACAACCAAATGACTTGATCGAGTTCAAACTTGCACAGAACGCGTATTACAATGTCCACTTGTCGCCGCTCCATGTCCCGTGCTTCCCGTGTTGCCATATCAAACGCTACGTTGTCATTCTCATTACTTAATTTTCACACATTGTAAGTGAAAATAACTAATATATGAAATGAAATATCTCATTTATTTATTGTTTTTTTTTTGGATCATTTTACTCCAATTAGATTTCCTCTATCCTCTTCACACAAAACAACAAATCACGGAGTTTACGTTCAAACCACACGAAAATAAAATACATAAAGAGGAACTCCCTAATATTTAGAATGCCACTGATGGTTATAAAGGAGACAAAGAGTTCAATTATCCCACGCCATATAATGTAATAGCAGAGAATTAATCTTTGCGAACGCTGGCATTAGTTGAGATCAAAACGAACATTGATCGCCGACTGGTCTTTCTCACGATTTTAGGGGGACTGTAACAAGTAAATGTTGCCTACGAAGTATTTTTGTGTACGAGAAATTTCTTTCACAACTTACAATAAGCTAGTATAATTTCCAAACATAATTGTGTCCAATAATAATATACTTTATTTAAGATCAGATTTACATTTCAAGATAAATATCATTTGTCCTCTTCGTACTACTGCAGATATAATGTTTGAATGAGACAGTATCCGTTGCTCGGAAGAATTATTTATATTTTTTGGTGTTTCCTTTTTCATTTCTACGTCTGGCTACGAGTTTCTTACATCAGACTAAATATCAGGTTAAAATTAAAAATGTAATAGAATCCAAGACAAATATAAAAACTTCAATCAATTACATTTACGGTAAAAACTTTATTATACTTTCGGACTACCATTCCAACGTACTCAAATTTTACGTAAACAACCTCTACAAAAGTACATACATAAATAGCGCACACCACGAAATCCTATAACCAAACCAACATTATACATCATTACTTGACGGGAGTTCATTTTCTCATTTCGTATTTGAACGACTCTTTCCTGTACATTTCAACGATAAACGAATTGGGGTGGTAACTGTGTATGTACATGTATGTATGTATGTAGTGTCTAAAGCAGCCGCCACGCCGTCGACGGAGCCACGGTACAAAAGCAAAGGGACTGATAATCCAGATCAAAAATCGGTTGCACACAAAAGCATCGGTACGACGTAATCAAAATCATATTTACAGACGTATAGACGTGGTGACGTGCTATATATGTTCATACGTTAAATCCGAAAGATGGGAATATATTCATATTAGGTACGCATATAATACTAAATTGAGTAGGTAC
Source organism: Osmoderma eremita (assembly GCA_031763485.1). Classification (NCBI taxonomy): domain Eukaryota; kingdom Metazoa; phylum Arthropoda; class Insecta; order Coleoptera; family Scarabaeidae; genus Osmoderma; species Osmoderma eremita. The sequence continues at coordinate 10,154 of JARFOC010083821.1, forward strand.
GCTTGATTTTCTTCACATGTCAATACATAGGCATACATACGTAAAGTTTTGCTTTGAAATGAGATTCGTTTAATACACAATATTTTGAAAGAATATATTTCTACATGTGTAATAAACCCGAAATTTTGAAATTAACTTGATTGTAGCCGAGCTTCACTAGTATAAACTAAAAGAAAGATTTTATAGTGTATTCACCTTGTTCTTTTCTAAAACCATAAATATGTATTGCTTATTTTCAAAAACATACTCGTAACTGCTATGATTATAAATGATTATATATTTGATTAAAAAATTATATTATTATTAAATGTTTAACATTATACAGGGTGTTTACGGTTTTGTGATTTTATTTTCAACGGCTGATTGAACATCTTAAAATAAGGTCACTAACGTAAAAACATCTTAACAAAGTTGCATAATAAAAGAGATATTCATGTTAAAAAAAAAATGTAGTTTTTATTTCTTTTATTTTTAAGTTGTGATTAAGCATACTAATTTTTGGAAAAAGAATTTAATGGATCCACTTCACACTAGTTGTTCAAAGTTATCGGCGTATTGTTGAACGCAAAGTCTCGCTCGACGTATCCATGAATTGCCATAAATTACTAGGCATTGGTCTTGCCGTCGAATTGTCGCTACAGCTGCCTCAACGCGGTTACGAAGATCATCTAAATCAATTACGTCATTGGTGTATACCATGGTCTTCAGAACGCCCCATAAGTAGAAATCAAAGGGGTTAAGGTCGGATGACCGAGGAGGTCATGGTATAGGATCACTTGGACCGATTCGCTTATTTTCAAACACATCATCTAAACGTTAGCGAACTAAACGATTAAAATGCGGCGGTGCGCCATCGTGAGAAAGCCACATTTGTCGACGTACATTCAAAGGAACTTCTTCCAATAGTTCCTTCAAACGATTTTGCAAAAACAAGAGATAATCATATCCATTCATTCTATTTGGCAACAGAAATGAGTCAAGTTGTCCACTGACCAGTCAGGCCCAAACGTTTATCGAAAATCTATGCTGGAAATGATTACGACGAACAGCATATGGGTTTTCCACAGTTCAAACTATTGCGACAGTTATTTATGTCGTTACGTTAAACGTTGCTTCATCAGTAGCCAATACAATGGGAGAAAAGTTTGGAATTTCTACATACTTTTGTAGAAACCATCGGCAAAACTGTAAACGTAAAAGATGATCTTCAAGTTGTAAAGCCTGTACTTTTTGTACATGGAAAGGATACGATTGATTCTCGCGCAGTGTTCGCCAGACAATTCGATTTGATACATTTACCTGGCGAGATATTTTTCGAGTACTACTAGAAGGATCTTCTTCGACAAGATTTAAGATTTCTTCTTCGGCATCCAAAATTCGTTGGTGTCGGCCAGGACCACAATCTCGACCTCGACGAGAACACCAGTTTCTCATGCACGGATTACTAGAGCGGTGAATTTTTGTGGAATAGGTTTTGGCCTGTTAGGAAACCGCTCAGCGTACAATCGACTTGCAGCAACAGAATTCTGGCGTACTTCACCATAAATTAACAACATGTAAACGTATTCACTGTTGGTGCGATTGACCACTTTTACTTCAATTAAAGTTAACTGCTTTATGCTGAAAGCAATGATTTGAATCCGCTGTTATAATCTGCTTACAATGGCTTTCTTCCGGTATATGTCGATTTCTAACCTATTCTTATTTCTAATTACTAAATTACTCTAAAAATTGAGGTTCATTGTTATTCTCTTTTTCTACTGTAAAATTGATGGTTTTGAATTTTCAATTAAGTTCATCTAAGAACTCAAGTCATAAGAATTTGTATCAAATATGGCAAACCATCATCTACATTTCGGATGCAAACACTCGGGAAATAAGTCTTTTTAAACTCAACTTCATAATTACTCATATCACGAAAAGCCTGGTATTGTTCAGCATATTTTCTAAAAATAAAAAATACCCTTACCACCTCGATGAGTGAAAAACTCCTGGATACGTGTTTCGGCAACTAAGTTGCTATCCTCAGCAGAATCTACGAAGGAAGATAATGTTAGACGTCGCACTCTGGGAGACTTGCACCACACAGAACACCATGTGAATAACTTAGTTTATTGCTATTATTTAGTTTATATTAGTTTATTACGTAGTTGCCGAAATACGTATCCAGGAGTTCTTCACTCATCGAGGTGGTTAGGGTATTTTTTATTTTTATTATTTTGCAGACAATCTCAGGTTAGTGAAACAACTCCTTGTTTTTAGAGAATAGGATTGTTATGGGAATATCTATATTCATAAGATTAAGGACAAAGGAGGCGCAAAGAACCCAACACAGGATCAAAGATTTCACCGCGCATTCTAGCTTATACGAACTATTAGGATAAAGTGGTTGAAATACGTATTTAGAGTCTTGCACTCATTAAGATGGTTAGAGTATTGTCTGTATCATTACGGTTACCATTTCAAGCCACCGTATCCTATTATATTACACCTGAATACAATTTTGTTAAGGAAATAAAATAATTTATAGATATTTAGAGATATGCATAGTTTTTGATACAAGCAAATAACAAAATTTTTCTCGTATCACTAAAATTATCGTTTGTGGATGTCGTTAGATGTCACGACTTTGTTAAGCTTTTCAGGGACTTCACACAAAATTCAAATTCATATACAAATACATGGCTTGGTATTATTCCAAACAGGAATACTGACTATAACGTCATATATTATATTATATTCTTAACGCAAAAATAAGTATTTAGAACCCGCCGAAGATCGAGTTCAAATACTTCCTACCCTAACGCACGAACCAAACGAGGCAGGATACGCGAAAACAGATTTCTAAATAGAATTTCCGCAACCGAACATTTTTACGGAGTTTTCCATCTCTCCGATCGCATTTCGTCTCGTTCAGTTTGCCTGTCCGAAGGAGTAAAACTTTCATTCGATCTATTTTCCTTCGACGGTCCTTTATCCGTGCGGGAGCTATGTATTTGTCAGAAAACTTCCGGTCCAGAACAGTTCCGGTACAGTGGCGACGAGCAGATATCGAATTGCGGTATTGCATTGCTATGATAGCCAGTTGGCAGAGGGCGTTGAGGAGGGCGTGAACCCAACGGTAGGTCGCAACGTTACGTATTACGTGGAATCATTTCAGAGCAGATAATTAGAGTCGCGGCTGCAGGCGTCCGGTTTAAACACCGTCAATTTTAGTTAGAACCAGGGTGTAATTGCCGCTTAATTTCCAATTATCCCAAATTTCCAGCTACCCCAAATTTCCAATATCTTAATTCTTTTAGGTTTAGAGGGCGGAGAAGTTCGTTCTCGTTTTGTTTCATGCGAATGATGCATAATTATTTTAAGACAATTTATATACTGCAAAATGCACAAAAGACAGAACAACTCTTCTTCTTCTTCTCTTTTTTTTCCTCTTATCCCCTTAGGGTGTCGGATTGGAGGTCGAATTTTTTTCATACTTCACGATTCTTCGCGAGCCTTTTCATCTCTATCATAGATTTGTCTCTAGTCGTACCCATTTCTCCAATCTTTTGAATCCACTTTTTGGTTTCTGTTTTCTGTGAACTTTTCTGCGTTATAGTTCGCCCAAATTTCAAGTACTTCATTGATTTCCGTTTCGAATACTTTGTTTGTATCTTTAATCCCTCTGATTTCCTGTCTTCTGTTCCCCCTTAATTTCTTAACTACTCCCGAAAAGTGTCCATTGTTTTTAGTATATAGTTCATCTGGCTCTCTTCCGAATTCTTCCCAGCTTTTCATCTTTTGAGCTTTTATGATTTTCTGAGGTATGCTTCTTCTGTCGATTTATTCTGTTTTGTCGTCTTGAGTTTTTGTTTGGAGGTACTTTTTCCACGCGGTTTTCTTCTCTATGATTACTGTTTTCACTTGCTCATTCCACCATCTAGTACTCCTAATATGTTGGCTATAAATTCTCCATCCGCAAATCTGTTTGGCGTTTTTATGCAGTATCTCTCTGTAAAAATAAAAAATACCCTTACCTCCTCGACGAGTGAAGAACCCCGTATACGTATTTCGGCAATTAAGTTGCCATTTTCAGCAGAATCTACGGAGGAAGATAATGTTAGACGTCGCACTCTGGGAGATTTGCACCACACAGAACACCACTCCGAGAGTGCGACGTCTAACATTATCTTCCTTCGTAGATTCTGCTGAGGATGGCAACTTAGTTGCCGAAATACGT